>LT649517.1:0-22227 GCA_900128395.1 Stramenopiles sp. TOSAG23-2 | reverse complement strand
ATATTATAATAAATCATTAGATATTTATATAAATAAATTAGGTAAAGATCATACTGATGTTGCAGCATCATATAATAATATAGCAAATGTTTATAAATCACAAAATAAATATGATGAAGCATTAGAATATTATAATAAATCATTAGATATTCGTATAAATAAATTAGGTAAAGATCATACTAGTGTTGCACAAACATATATGAATTTAGGTAATTTAAACGAAGAAAACCTTCACAATTATAAAGCTGCATTGGAATATTATCAAAAAGCAAAACCTATATACACTAAATCACATAATGGACAATACGATGCATATTTCGATGGAAGAATCCAATTTTGTACAGATAAAATATAAAATATATATAAATTGTTATAGGTATAATATCTCTCTTTAGTATACAAAAAAGCAAACAAGTACATCATACTCCTTATTTTCATATTCCCTAGATTATAATTAAGCTATATCCGAAATTCCAAAAAACAAATGAAAATATTAAAAATATATGATAGAAATATCGATTATAATTAAGCTATATCCGAAATTCCAAAAAACAAATGAAAATATTAAAAATATATGATAGAAATATCCATATATATCATATTGATAGGAATTATAACTTATATGTACATATACTAATACGTCAACCAACACGTTTTGTTCCCCAGAAATTCTACATTTAGCGTACGAATAGCATTACCTTTGATCCGAACGCCATGTTGGTCAGGATATCCAAATCGAAAGGAGGAAGGATCATCTCAAACTATAAAATAAAAAGAAGGTGGGGGAATGTGAACACACTTTTGTAATGTGGCGATCCATCATGTGTCGATGACAAACATAATTGAAAGAGAGAAACAACAAAACAACAAACAAAACAACAAATTTAAGTAACAAAACCGTAAGAATCACGAAAAAACAAAACAGAAAACAGCAACAAAAGTATTTTTTTTTATTTTTTTTTACAAAAGTGTAAGAATCAAAAAATCAGAAACTAACAAGTATAATTTTTTTTTTTATTTTTCACAAAAGTGTATAAGTATAGAAAAAAAACGAACAACCACAACAAGAAAGTGTAAGAATCAAAAAATCAGAAACTAACAAGTATAATTTTTTTTTTTATTTTTCACAAAAGTGTATAAGTATAGAAAAAAAACGAACAACCACAACAAGAAAAATTTACAGCGAAAAAAAAAATGGCAAGTTTAACGACGGAAAATATTGTACGAGATTGTTTAAAAGAAAATGTTACGTCCAAAGATGAAATATTGAATATGTTATGTGAAAAAATGGATGATTTCGGTGTGGAATCCATTGAGGATTTCAAAGACTTATTTCATCACCAGTTATATCTAAATTTTCAAAAGAATTGAATAAACAAAAAAAAGAAGAGTTACAAAAAGTATTGGGAGAAATAGCTGGTAGAAAATTTCCAAGGTTTAAACGATTGACGAAAGAGGAAAAAGTGGAAAAGGAAAAATTATTAAATCAAACACCATTGGAAAAATTACATCGTGATTTTCAACAAAAAGTATTGGGAGAAATAGCTGGTAGAAAATTTCCAAGGTTTAAACGATTGACGAAAGAGGAAAAAGTGGAAAAGGAAAAATTATTAAATCAAACACCATTGGAAAAATTACATCGTGATTTTCATGTATACAAAATACCAAGTAGAATTCTTCGTATATTTATTGAATACTTGATACATTTATATCGACTTTGGCATGTTAAACATGCAAAAGAAAAGTTAGAAGAAGAGGAAGGTTTTAATATTAATGATATTAAAAAATTATTTGATTTTTCAATGAGTAATAATAATAGTAGCATGTACGACGATGATGATGATGATGATTTTGATCGTGGTGATGGCATGAAGAGAAAGAAAAAAAGACAAAATATCAAAAAGAAACGACGTGTCACTACTGCAGAGGTATTTAAAGAATTAGATAATCGTGGGAAATGGCCTTTAATGAAATTATATAGTTCCCTAGATGAAAATAGAGTGTCTGCATTGGCTGTTATATTATCAGTTGCATGTTTAACATTTAGTGGTGGAGATATGGAAAAAATGAATCAAGCTCCAAAATCGGAAATTATTAAGCATTGGCTGTTATATTATCAGTTGCATGTTTAACATTTAGTGGTGGAGATATGGAAAAAATGAATCAAGCTCCAAAATCGGAAATTATTAAACAATTTAATATTACCATTTCTGCTATTAATGTTCATGAAGAAGGCCATGTTGAACGTGCTGCAGCAGAAAAATTCAATAATAACAACAACACTAGCCATAATACCACGGATGAACAAATTATATCTAGAAATTATGTAGTTGCGAAAGATGAAACGTTTGATTTCATTGAATATCTAGATGAATATGATGTATTGATCAATCCTATCAAAGCAAATAAAAAAAAGAAAAAAACTACTAATAAAAAAGGAAAGAAATCTAACACCGACTTGATAGATGGTGATGCTAGTAGTGAATCAGGTTTATCCACATCTAGTAAAAGTGGTTTAAGAAGCCGTGGTGGTACATCTGCTGCCATGTCAGCGTTAAGAAAAAATATCAATTTCGCAAATGACAGTAGTAGTGGTTGGTAAAAGAAAATAATTTTCGTATATAATAGTATTATACACGGGGTATGTGTGATGTGTGAAGTGTGAAGGATACGACGAGAAGTTGTGGTAAGAGGTACCGTAATTATAAAAAGAACTACAGTAGATTTAGAAACTCAGAGAGGAGGGATGATACACAAGGGGTATACAAGAAGGAAAAGTTAAAAATAAAATTACACATAATATCATATATATGTACATAATGTACCTGTGGTTGGAAGAAAAACAAATTAATATAGAAATACATGCCATCAATCTCCCAGCTTATTATTACTACTATTACTACTGCTACCACTACCATTCTGCCCTTCTTTGCTATTCCTTTTGTTATTCTTTTTTAAATTATTATTGAACCGTTCAAGCAAACGATTGTATTTTCTTTTTAATTTCTGTGATTGTTCATATTTACTTTTTAATAAATCAAATCTCTTTTCTAAATTATTGTATTTCTTTTTACTAATTTGTGTTCGTTCGTATTTTTTTTTCAATAAATCAAATCTTTTTTGCAATTGCGTATATTTTTTAGTACCACTTGATTTTTGTTGATTGCCATATTTTGTTTTCAATGTTGTATATCTTTTTTGTAAATTATCATGTTTACGTTTTATTTCACGGGAATGAGTTTTAAATTTATTTACTCGTATTTCCATTCGTCGATATTGTCTTTTATTAATGTTTGTTGTATTAGTACGTCGTTTTCTTTTTGTTGTTGTTGTTGTTGTTGTTGTTGGTAAGCTTTGTTCCTTCTCTTCTCCTTTATTATTATCAACTGTTCTGTTTGCATCACTATTATACATGATACTTGCAATATGTAATGGATTTGTTGTCACTAATTTTATATTTTAATTTTTTACAGCTAAATCTTAAAAAATAATAATAAAAATTCTGAATGAATTTCTTAATTTTAAAATTTTCAAATAAAAATTGATTTTTTTGCTTTTTCGTTTTGTTCTTTTTGTTTTGTTTCACAATATTGTTCATATATACATATACATTTTATGAATCAATGAGTATGTACATATGTGATGAAATGTAAAGTATCAACCAATTTATTCTTGTGCCATCGTTGCTCCCGTTAGATGAAGTAGTAGAAGATGAATTTAAATGAATTTACGAATTTTTTTACCCTCTTTAAGGACTTTTCCTCCCATCATCAAAGTAGTGGTAGAATGGTATTGTGTATTACGGTTCGTCGGTGGGTCAGTCTGTGCTGCCTTTTACTTTAGAAGAAGAGTATAAATAAACACAAAACACACGACTACGACTTGAGGATTTTGTAAAAAAATACGAACCTCCGTCCTTCGTATTATAAAATTTACGAACGCTTCGTATGAATTCATGTCATAAAAAATGTTCAACAACAATTTTAACACACAAAATACTTGAATCTCTCTAAAAATTATTTTCTAATAATCATCAAATTGTTGAGCCTCAGCTTCCTTTTGTAAAAAATTAAGTGCAGCAGATTTTTGATACACTTGTTTAAAATGTGCCTTTTTATTCATATGACGAAGTACATCTAATTCCGTAACGATTTTCCATGACACTTCAACAGGTTTACTATCCACTCTACCAGCCACTAACCGTTTTGCATAAGTATCGCTTGCTAATTTGATTAAATATGTTGGACGATAATCAGATTCTTTAAATTCAGGTTTATAATTTTTAAATATACGTTTAATATGACGATCATCACATTCTTTCAGTAAATTAGTGGCATATTTTTCTTCTTGCTGAGTTGCGTCATAATCTCGTGGTGAAAATTGATTTTTATTATCATCGACATAATTCTCAAATCGTCCACATTCAGTATTTACATATTTATCCTCCGGTTGCTCACCAGTTGGTACATATTTTACCCATTCAGAATCTGCATTCCATGGTTCTATCTTTTTTTTATTTTTTCTTCTAGCGGATTGAGTTGACCTTTTTCGATTTCTGTGACTATTATTATTATTATTATTATTATTAGTGTTTGTATATGGTTGTACATTACTACTATTTGATGGTGGTCGTTGTCGTTGCGATGGTGGTTTTGGGCGATAAGAATTTAATCGTTTTATTGCAAATGGTTCATTTCTTGCTGCTGCTTCTTCTAGTGATTTCCTTCGTTGTATTCTAAATTTAAGCACATGTTTTGCTTTTGCAATCATATTATATCCCATTCTTTCTTTTTCAATTTTTTCCAGATCTCCCATTCCCCCTGATTTTAATGGGTTTTGTTTTGCATCTGACATTCCCCTTGGTGTGGAATAACATAATCGCGGAGAGTAATTTTTAATATGGATGATTCGATGATCGGCATTCATTGCTTTTTTACGTGTTCTATATGCTGGTGGTTTAGCCAATCTTTTAAAAAACTTATCTCGTGGACTTAAAGTTGCTTCAATTTGTGACTCTGTAGGTATTACATAACCATCATATTTATGACTTTGTTCAACATGTGAAAACCTTGGTACGTATGAAGGAACATTAGAAATACGATTAGTAGCATACAATATGTTTTCTTGATCACGTTTCCATAATGGCTTTCCAGCTGCCATTTTTTCCATGCGCCGTTTTAATGGGCCTAAGTCTAGGCTTGGCTCATCTGGTAATACTGGTAAACTATTTATAGAGCCAATTGTCGATGCCATTTTATATTATATTACCTATTATTACTAAATATAGTATATTATGATTAAGCTTTTTGCGATATAAATTATTTCTCTATTTATATATAAGTGTATCAACGGCACAATACAATGCTTTTTAAATGCAAAGAAATATTTGGTATGATTTTTGATTGTTCCAACAGTATTTTTTTTTTGGAACAATATATGCTTAAATTCAGGTATTATTATAGGTATAACAAAAAGAGTGAAGAGTTGTCAGTACGACGATACGGGTAACACAGTCTAGCAGGGAAACATATATTATTAAATATTAATCATATACTATTGAATTTTATAATAAGAACATTTGCTTTACCCCTACACGCCTTGGTTAATATAATACCAAACGAAAACCAAAATAAAAAAACCGACCTATATGCCCAGAGAGGACGATACGCCTTATTCTACTATGCCTATACCAAAGGGCAAAAGGCAAAAGGCAGAAAAGAAACTGAAAACTGAAATAACTCCTCTTTTGTTTTTAGAAAATTTTATAAGTGTATTAGGTAAATTATATTTTATACTTTTTAGAATATTACATTTAATAGTAATAAAAACATAACTTTCCTATCAATGCTTGTTACGAAAAAAAAAAGACTGTGGTTTATCAAGGTACACTATTGTATAAATAAACTAGTTAATCTTGAAAAGAAAGTTTTATTAGTAATTATCAATAGTTATACATAATGCTGTCTTACATATTAAGGACTTGATTACACATTGTTGTGACAATAGGATGATTAATTGATGGACCATTTTTTTCAATCAATAATATAATTTTCATTAAGTAGCACAACAACAAAAAAAGGCACAAAGAAGCAAGAAGAAGATATTATATATAATAACGGCAACTATATATATTTGATAATAAAACTATCTTATTATGAAATTTTTGTTTCTACTCAAGATAACTTCTACACAAATTGTAAAGATCACCAGTAATAAGATTGTTAAAGTGCTTAATATAGATCAAGAGTAAACATAAAACATTTTACATATAGTCTTACAAAATCCAATACAGCTTTTTTTTAGATATATATATCACCATTTATATATAGTTATGTATGTATTTTAAGCGTAATTCATAGTGTATTCAAACAAAACATTTTTCATTCACTATATACTTATAGAATAATATAAAAAAAAATACCAAATTATGTTTGTGGGTAATTCAACACATGAAAGTGAGATAAAAAAAAATAATGTGTGGGTATGGGATACATTATGGAAACCTAAATCAAAGGCAAAGTTAAAAATCGATATTGCAGAAACGGTAAGGTTAGATGAACGTGGTCATATTAAAATGTGGTTATTTACGTCTAAAATAGGTACAATATTAAAACGTACTTCAAAAAAATCTACCTATGAGTTATTATTACAACGTTTTCAAAGTTTGCATGGTAAACAACAGATGGCAATGGCACGAGCAACTGATTTATCATCAACTGTAGCAACATTGTACGGAAAAGGTAGCCAAGACGATAATAGTAGTAAAGGTAATAAAAATAATAACAAGTCTGAAGAAACAGAAATTGATTTACAACTTTTGAATAAAATATGTAGTAGTCATACTGCATCCCAACGATATAGCACATCCTTAATACAATTTAAAACCATCTCTCGAACCGGCGATGAGTTGCTGTACCATAATACATACCAAGCACCAAACCCATCCAATGTTAGGGGTGTCGTATCTACATCAACGTATAGAATTCGTAGAATTATGGAAAATGTAATGGAACCTGTGAATACGAAAACAAATTCAAATATTATCTTATCAAACGTTCAGCAAAGTTTAAAACGTGTGTTGAATATGAATCGAACTTTTAATAATTCATTGGATGAAATGACGCATAGAATAATACAAGCGATACAACATCGACGAAAAGTAGTCGTAACTAAATTTACAGGAGAGTATAGCATAAATACTGATGGAAAACCAGTATTTATCAAAGCACTGGAAGTAAATATATACAATGATCCAGACAAACAAGTATATAGCAATGGCAAAAGGCATGCAAATTCACCACCCACATTGCCACGGCGGATTAGAGTTAATTATGAAAACAAGCCAGATAACATACTTGGACATAAGGCAAATGCAGAGGCAGGGAGACGATTAGCAACTACGAATAATCGAGCATTGCAATTTCACACGCGTGATCATGAATTACACACAGATGATCAACAAAATATTTTTGAAAGTAAAAGACGTAAGAGAAGAAAGAAAAAAAAATGTATTCAATAGAAATGATAATATTGTCAAAGTTCACCGAAAACAATGTCATGGTGATTTTTGTGGGTATAGAGATAAAAATGTTAAAAGCGACGATGAAGATGAAGAGGAAATGATGCCACGGCCACGTTCATCGTCACCTCAAAAGAAACAAAAATATGTACGGTGGACAAGAGACAGTGCTATGAAGAAAGAATTTAATAAAACAAATAAACAAGTTCAAGAATTAAGAGAAAAACATAAAATAGCATTGGTTGCTGAGGTACAAGAAAATCTTGAAACATCTCAAATGAAACGAAACTTGAGACAAGCAAGCCCACAAACGCAAAGGCCATCATCCACAGGTTCTACAGCATCGTCAACCGCTTCAACAAGAAGGCGGGAAAAAAAGAGTAACACAAAGTCTAGATTTAAATCATTGTCAAAAAATGATAAACAAAGTACATACCCATTAGCGTTTCGTCTTATTGCGAATGCCAGAGTAGACATGCAATACATGTCAGACAATTTGGCGAAATGGTATTTAACAGATAGGTCTCAAAAACGTCGCGGCGATGGCCCTTGGCTGTATGTAACAGCTCCAAGTCGTACATCAAAATATACAGTTGGGCGAACTGTGCGATGCTTATGGGAATGGGCCGGTGTCGTTCCATGTACAAAAATTCAATTATTTGCTGGTTTTGATAAAGTCTTTGATGTTGTCATGTCAACTAAAAATGATGGCACCTATACGTTTGATATTCCAAAAAATATATATAATGGATTAAAGGCACATGTTCGTGGCAATATGTGGAGATTGAAAATATCAGATACCAATAATCCAAATACATATTCATATAGTCAACGATTTGTCATTCAACGTTATGAAAACGAAGTGGATGAACGCCGAAAATTACGAAAAGAAATGGAAACGGAGGAATTTAATAAATACAATGATATAATGCGTGATTTGGATAGGGAGGAAATGGATCAGTCACGAGAATTCAATAATTTGCCAGGTATGCCCTATTTTATCAACTCCTTAAGGCAAAATACCAACGTTCCAGCCAGTTTAAAGTATTCTCAAATAACGGTATGCCGGGAGTGTTATTTAGTGTACAATCGATTGCAATTACGTAAACGTGATATTGGGAGATTGAAAGATGCAGGTTGCGTAGTAGATGACCGTGGAAAAGTCGTGAAAGGCCAAGCGCCAGTTAATGCTGTGGTAATTCGTCCATTGGACGAATCGAGACTAGAGCAACAAATGAAAGCTATTGTGGACGGTGTGAAATTAGACAAAAGGTTGCCACAACCAATATCTGCTGTTGAACGCCACCGTCAAATGGTCCGTAAACGTGAAAAAAGAGAAGAACATCAAAATATTTTGAATAAAGTTTGTATGGATATAGAAACTAATGTTGCTCGTGGATTAGGGGTATCTAAAGAAAAAGTGGAAGAATTAAACAAGGCATATACCAAGGCTCGATCAGTCGGGGTGCCAACGGATGCCCCTTCAATGCGAAATGCAGATTTTGTAAAGCAAAAGGCTAAAAAATTAAATAGAAAACAACATGTAAGAGGTCAATTGCCTCCTAATGGAATGTTTAATCAATACGTCTCAGGGCCTTCTACTGCGTGGGAAGCATCTGATTTACCACCTCGTAATATGTTTGGCGGTGATATTTCCTCATCAGATGATGATGATGAACCATTAATTGCTAATCCACGATCATTTGATTCATTTATGCGCAAGGCGCCAACAATACCACCCCCAGTTACGGTTGGGACAAGAAGGAAAGGATGGACATTAGTTGAAGGCCTTGCACCGCCAACATTGCCTCGCAATGTTGATAAGGACGATGATGATGAAGAGGAGCCGCTTATAAGTGGTGGCTATAATGATGCAGACGATGACGAAGATCAACCATATTTAGGCAACTTAACATCACAGGGTAAGATAAGTACAACATTTCAATCATCACAAAGTGTCCCGTTGATACCAGTAACAAATTCTGGGAAACTGGCGGAAGATTATTTATCTCCAACTAGAGCTAGTCTTCTACGACAACGCGAAAAATCATACCCAATATTAAATACGAAGACGAAAGACGGTACAAATATTGATGGGAATAAAAAGAAAAAGAAAAAAATAAGAAAGCGCATTGTGAAAGAAAAAGAACCATCTACATTTGGATCTCAAGTAACAACTACGATTGAATCTAGGTATGACAAAATAATCCCTTTGTTGGAAGCGAGAGGTGCTGGTGCACGCGAGTTTCGTTTAGAAGATGCAAAAAATATTAAAAGATCACCGAAAAAAGTTCCATGGAACTCAGCAAGTGGTGAATTTGATGCTTCATCCCCAGCACAAGATAGAAATCTTCCTTTTGGGGAGCCTGCGTATAATAAGAAGCGGCGAAAGAAGAAAAATAGACGAATGCGGAAAAGTAAGAACCCTTTCAGTGACAAATTTAAAAAGAAAAAACGACGTTATCCACCGAAACCGGCGACTAAATTTGTTCCATTTAAAAAAACAAAAGCAAATGGTGGAAAAACGAAGCGAAAAATACTTAAGCCATCGTCCTTCTTAACTTCGATTCTACCAGATGAATTGCGCCATGACGCCTCGTTGAGAAAAGTTGTCTGTGTCCTTGTCTTGGGCCAATTGGCAGATATTCGAGGTCTATTGCGTGTCTATTCCGCCGATGGTGCAAATGGTTTAGCAAAAAACTTCACGAGTAGTGGTATTGATGATATTTTAAATGAAAACAATGGTTCCAACAATAAAGTTACTATTTTATTAGAGAATTTTGTATGCTGCGCAAATGTTTTTGCAAGTTTATTTGGCCCATTTTCAATGCGTAATAAAAAAGGGGAAAAAAACACATTGGGATTCTGCAAAGGTGCAGATGTTGATCCTGGTATTCCATGGTCCTCAGAAACAGTAACAGCTGATGTTACAAGACTAGTTAAAGAATTTTTGCAATGGTTTGGTGTTGGTATATCACGATATTTAATCTTCGAAGGGGTTTCTCATTGGGTGGCTGGTAGTGTTGTTTTAGCACATAGGAAATGGAAGCAAGCAGCTGTAGAAGCTGACCGTGCGGTTGGAAAAGATTCATACGATGGTGCTGTTGCAAATTTTTTAATTGGCAGGCATATGGATGTAAGAACACAATCGTTGGAACGAAAACGTCATTTGCGAAAATCACTCACTGCATTTATTAATATAGGCTCTGAAGCTGCTGAAGAATCATCTGTGTTGAGGCATGAATTGAAACTTAAAAAAGACAAACGCCGGAAACGAATTGCTAATAATAAAGATTCTACTACTAATATCAATCTACTTTCTATCGACAATACTGGGGTACGGCATAATATCGGAGGTGGTAGAGGTAATGATGATGATAATAATAATATGCACCACGTAGATATAGATCGCCAAGCACACGAGCATAAGATGAATAATAATAACAGCAACAATAATTATCAAAATGAAAATGAAGACCAAGATATTGGAAAATCATTAATGTATATTCCAGATGATCAATATCCAATAGCAATGAACTCACCAGAAAAGGACGATGGAAATAATATGAACGATGAATACATAGGCCATATTGAAAACGATGGGCAATATGATAACGAGGAAGATCAGATGAATCATCATCATCATCATCATCATCAACAACAACAACATGAAGATGACAATAATGAAATAATTATGGATGATGAAGAACGTTATAAAGAAATCGGAACGCCTTTACAAGAATTATGGGAGCAGCGAGGGGAATCTGTGCCAGAAACACCACAAGAGGAAGAGCCAGGATTACAATCATCACTTGTTAAAACTATGTATGGGCCAACAACGCCCGGATACATGGGCCCAATAACACCTAATTATGGTCCTGGGTCGCATATTTACCAATCACCATTGACACCTGGATATGACAATCCACCAAATTTGACTTATAATGATGATATTTCAACTGGTCCTACTACGCCATTATACGGCCCTGTCTATACGCCACAAGATGGATCAATGATTTCAACTGCTGATGGAAACAACAATCCGATGCCATTAACACCTGGAATAACTGGTAGTATAACCGATGGTGGTCAAATTCCAAAAACGGAGATTGAAATTACACCATTATATGATGACGAGGATAGTAAAGATACGATGCATGATGAAGAGGGTGAAATGGTAATCGACCCATTGTACATGAAGCAACGACGGGTTGCTGAATTACCGCCATTGCATAAAAAAGATGCCGAGATGAGGATACGAACAATAAAAGCAAAAGCGTTGGATGAGATGAGAGAGAAATTTTCTAAAACACCGTTGCATGGAAGTGACTCAGAAGATTCAACCGCATCAACAATACGAGATTTAAGAGAAAGTCATGAAGGTGATGTCGAAGTATTAAAAGTCAAATTGCAAGCAGAACGAAGACGACAACGAGAAATATTGAAACGAAAGCTTGAAGAAGATGATAATAAGAAAGGAACATTAAACACGAACGACAATGAAATTTCTCAACAAAACCAACTTTCTATGATTAATACACATGTAACTAGTGAAGTCGCAACTTTAAAAGATCGTTTAATACGGGAGAAAGATCGACAGCGTGAAAATTTAAAACGTAGACTTGCGGATAGAAAAAGAAGCTCTAGTGGTCATAAAGATCAGGTCAACAAAGCTGCTGAAGCGGCATATACGTTTTATGCAACAGGGGAAGACGAGGAAAAGAATAGTAATAATAATAATAATAATAATAATAATAATAATGGTAGTTACAACAATGGCGATAATAACAATATGGATAAAATGTCTACAAATGATGATATATCCACAGCCCCTTCCAGTGTTAATATGAATGTAAATGATAATGGTAGTAGTTCTTCAATGGATGCTATCACAACGGGTATGCACAAGGCAAATTTAAATGGAACAGAAGCTGTAAACCATACGTTATCTAAGAAAAAAGATAAAACAACAAAGGCATTACTTTCCGCACGTTTAGGCAATATGTCAGATATTCTATTTAAGATGATACGTACGAAGAAATTAGGAGCATTAAAAGCAATGTTAGATGCAGGTTCAGATATTTTAACAAGAAATGAAGCGGGAGATACGCTTTTAATAGAAGCAGCAAAAATAGATGATATTGATTTATTACATATGCTTATAGCTCGTGGCGGAAAACAACTACTTGATGCGCAGAATTATGAAGGAAATACAGCATTACATTACATCTTTGCTCGCAATGACCCTGTAAGTGCATCGTTTTTGATTGCAAATGGAGCAGATGAATTTATTAAAAATATGTATGGATTAGGCACTAGGGATGGAATACGAATGTCCGATTATGATAATTTGCAGTTTTAACAAATATATTTATGGAGATGTACGACGACCGGAGGAGGAGAAAAAAGAGAGGGGAGAGAAAGCGAGAAAGATGGCGAGGCGCGAGTGGGCCGAGTGAGGAACCACCACATATATTATATGTAATCTATTTAGTCCGTTGCTGCCTCAACGTTTATATATATATATAAAACGTCTCTACAACCCTTCTTTTTTCTCAACACTCAAGTGCGTGTGGTCTTAAGTGTCGTAGTGTCGTCCCTAAGTATAAGGTCGTCTGCATTTGAGTCAACACTTTTTTCAGACTTGATTTTTTGCTCTCCTTTTCTATATTCCGTCCAACTCTGCAACTATTCCTATAGGGGGCAGAAAATGGTCAAATAATGGCCACGAGATAGCATGACACAGCACTCACTACAATTTGCTAGCATATACACACCATTAGTAATGCTATTCCATGCTAAGTTCAAAATTGGCCGTACCAGACACACAGGATGGGCTAAAAAACATCAATAAATTATATCGATACACTATTGGAAAATGGGGTCTCACTCTTTCCAGTAGCATGACATAGCATCACATCGTATTATATAGTTAATCATTAGTAATTAGTCTACATAAAGTACAAGTGGCCATTCGCCACCCATATAAAAAACGAACCAGGAACTATAATATGACCCCCCTCTGTATCTTTTTAAACAATCACACATAACACACGGAATACATACAAATAGCCAAACCAAAACCTTAAGACGTACACACGATATATATATATATATATTAAACAATCACAATTTATAATCACACACACACTCTCTCTATATATATATATCTTAAAATCTTAAAAATAATCATCAATTTATAATCACACACTCTCTCTATATATATATATATATCTTAAATCTTAAAAATAATCATCAATTTATAATGAGTACTCATACCAACCAAGAAGTGTTATTTACAAAACGTCCAAATGGAAATGAAAATAATATGACAGAATGTTTTCAAGTGAATAATATCGATATGCCAACAAAAGATATGTTAAATGAAAATGAAGTAGTTGTTGCATCGTATTTATTTTCAGTAGATCCTACCATGAGAAATGCAATGGTAGGTTCCACACTTGGTCTTACTGAAAAAGAAAATACAAATACATATTATCAAATGATGAATTGGAAAACAAATAACCCAGGTTCAGGTCGAATTATTGGATATATCTTACATAGTAAAGATGCCAATTTTAAAGTTGGGGATTGTGTATCAACACGTGGATATTGGAGACGATTTAATGTTTTTAAAAGTTCAAAAGTACAAAAATTAGATACGTCCATACCAGTCGAATCATACATGTCCGTGCTGGGTGGAACGGGCAATGCATCGTATTTGCCTATTAAACATATTGGAAAACCAAAAGAAGGTGAAGTGGCATTTGTATCTGGTGCAGCTGGTGCAACTGGATTTTGTGCTGTTGTAAGTTATTAATCCTTATATAAATTGAACAATTGTTACAGAATCTAACACAATGAAAATACATACTCGTATATATATATATAGCAAGTGTTAAAATTATTAGGTTGTACCGTCATTGGATGTGCATCGACACCAGAAAAAATTCAATTATTAGAAAGTATTGGTGTACATGCATTTAATTATAAAATGGAAAAACCATTATTAGGTTGTACCGTCATTGGATGTGCATCGACACCAGAAAAAATTCAATTATTAGAAAGTATTGGTGTACATGCATTTAATTATAAAATGGAAAAACCATTAGATGCATTATTACGTTTAGCACCAAATGGTTTAGATATTTATTTTGATAATGTTGGTGGTGAAATACTTGAAAGTGCATTGGAAGTAATGAATGATTTTGGACGGATCATTGCATGTGGTTCCATTAGTGGATATGATCAACCTGTTGAAAAACGTTATGGTGTAAGAAATTTATTCCATATCGTTGCTAAACGTTTAACATTTCAAGGGTATATTACTGACCCATTGAGTTTTACCATGGAACAATTTGCTGATGCAAATCAACAATTAAGTAAATGGTTAATGGAGAAAAAAATAATTGATCAATATACTATTGTTGATGGGTTTGATCAGCTTCCAAATGCATTGTATGGGTTGTTTGAAAGTAAAAATACGGGGAAAATGATGGTACGTTGTCAATTGCCAATTGAATTGGGTGTTAATAATAGTAGTAAACTTTGAAGGAATATGATGATATGTGATGGAACATTGATTACCTAAAATATTATCGACGTGTATCGTGTATCGTGTATAATACATTGTTGCATTGTGTGTGTGGTATATTACATTTGTGAAGGATGGTGTCGTCATTCGTTAAAAATGTATTGCCATTGTAATAATGTCAAGAGATTTGTCATTGTGTATAATACATTGTTGCATTGTGTGTGTGGTATATTACATTTGTGAAGGATGGTGTCGTCATTCGTTAAAAATGTATTGCCATTGTAATAATGTCAAGAGATTTGTCATTTACTGTGTGTTTTTTGCAAGTGTTTTGAGAGTTTATAGTTTATAAAAAAAAAAACACATTTTTTTTCCAATATAAAAATACTAAAATTGATATTATTATGTATGATTAAATAAGAGTGTTAATGTTTTATATCATATATGCCTTTTAGACTTTTCGACCTTTCGACTTTTCCTCCCTCCTCGCTAACGCCTCTAGTATAGAGCGCAGTCTAGCCTTTAACCATACTCTCATATCACACTCCCTAATATAACATCAATCTCCCCCTTTCTTCTTCTCCTCACCCACAACATCATATTTACAATAACTGCGCAGTCTAGCCTTTAACCATACTCTCATATCACACTCCCTAATATAACATCAATCTCCCCCTTTCTTCTTCTCCTCACCCACAACATCATATTTACAATAACTTTGTTTAAATTTAATGACTAACTCACGCTGCGCATTGAAATTCAAACGTTTATCTTCCTTTCTACCAAAACGTGATGGGGGATTACCAAGTAAATCATTAACAACATCCTGTCCAAAATATGGACTAAATTTCTTTGCATCTTCAATTATATGTCCATATCCAACTTTCGGTTTCTTAACATGGCATATTTCAACATGAAAGTAAGAAAAATTTGGTGGTATAGCTTGATTAATATGATTTGCATGACTTGTATTAATGATTTTTTTATGTGAACTCCATTCTGTATCTGAATTTAAGATCGCTTGTTGAAAATGTATTGGTGATTCCTCTGCAATGTCATCCTCAATTGGTATACAATGTATTAATGTATGATGTGAACGATTGATATTCATGACTGTTTCAAGAAAGATACATGAACGTTTTTCATGATGAAACATTTGTAATAAACTATGTTTATAATTTGCAATCTCATTATTTAAATCATTATCCGCTTGCGTCATGCTTTTAATTGGTTGCAATGGAACTATTAAACAATGTCCATTCGTAATTGGTTTGTTCCTTGGTAACATTAAATATGCATATTGATTCATTGATATGATTAAATGTTTAGGGAAACGGTTATTGTTAATATTATATTGATCATGTTGCACTATTTGATTATATCGTTGTTGATTTCTACCTGCATTGCTACGTATAGCATTTTGTTTTTGTGAATTTGTACGATTATCTGTAAATAAACTCATATCAAGTTCAGTGGATTGATCACCAGTACCACCAGTTTCCATCATTAAACCTTTAAATCGTTTACCACGTTTTAAAACATTTTTAATGAAAATTGAATCCAGATCGGAACTTGTCGTATTACTTGATATACTAGTACCACGTGCATTTGCTGGATCAAATGTTTCACCTTCTTTATGAAATCGATTTGACATCATGCTGTTTGTTTTCATGTTGTTGTTTTTCTGTTGTTGTCGATTATTACCATGATTCAAATGATGTAATTTTCGTTGTTCAATTAATTCTGCTTTACGTTTTTTAAATAAACGTGGATTATTCATTGGATTATTGGTAGCAGGAGGTGCATCGTCATTGTATTCTTCGTTGGTTGGTGTATTGGTTGGTTCTAACCCTAATAATTGACGTTTTATTGCTTCTGCTGCTGCTTTGTTTGGATCTAATTTCGATGGTTGAATGGATTCATGTTTACGTATATTGTTTCTTCGACTACTAATAATTGGTGATATTCTTGTTGAATTTATATTATTATTATTATTAATAGGATTGTTATCATCTTTTGCTTTTGCTAATAATTCTTCAAAGGATAATGTTTGTGGTGGTTGCGAAGAGATGGATGATATTGGAGCGGTACCATTTGCTTTTGCTAATAATTCGTCAAAGGATAATGTTTGTGGTGGTGGTTGTTTTGTTATATGATATAGTTGCTTCTCTTGATTTATATTATTATCTTCATCGTTGGATTCCCCACTACTACTATTATTTAAATTTACATTTAAATTATTATTAATTATTTTCTTTTTATGTTTTTTTTTCTTTTTCTTCTTCTTTTTCTTTGATTTTTTTTCACGTCGTGTTTCATTTGTTGTTGGGACAAACGATATGCCTTCTAAGTAATTCATGGTGTATGCGATTTGTATATTTTTGTTGTATAATGTGTAAAACGCAAAGGTGTATATTGATATTTATTTCATTATTATATACTGAAGGGAAAGGGAAAGGGAAACACTATAATTCAAATGGACTTTGTTGTATAAAATAAACAAGACGAAAGAGACTTAAGAAAACTATATTTTTAATTTATACACACGGGATACATTCGGTAGGGATGAAATACTGATGCACATTCTCTTATTGTGCATACAATGGAATCTTATGGAGTTCTTCCACCCCCTACGCCTCGTTTTACTTTCCTTTTTCACAGATCACACATGACAGACTGGTATACATGCTTCACAATTATTGGACCATTATATATGTTGTTGACTTTACATTTGGATGCATCTACTTGCATTGTGTGAGCAAAAGTGCAATTCGCTTCTAGTATGCGATAATGTGCACCCTATAACCCTCTTGTTCCAAACATATACAGCCGATCTACATACATATATATCAAGTAACAACTTTCACATTACTTCTTTCCATCATCTTCATACCCACGTCGCCATGAATGCAAATGCCCTGATGTTGGTGGTGACCATAATAAACAATTTGCTTTATGTTGGGATTGCGTACTGAAATGCCTTCCAGCGTTGTAATCGTGACTTTCATAAAATTTTCTATTTTGATCATGTTGTTGTTGTGTAGAGGAAGATGGTTTTTTTCCAGCACATGTGCATGTTATGAAATTATTATTGTCACCGTTTATTACATTCTTTGTATTACGATTGGTATGATTGTTGTCGTTATTATGATTTTCATTTAGTAATAGTTGATGATGATTCTTCTTTCTTGCATTATTATTATTACAATTATTGGTAGTATTAGTATTTCTATTTCCATTTCTATTTTTATTATTTATATTTTTCATGTTGTTTTGTTGTTGATAATATCGATAATGTGCAGGATTCGTGATGACAATTGGCATAAACTTTTTACCAAATGATGTGATCCATATACCAAACGTTTTCAAAACATTCGGGTCAGTAGATAGTAATATATACCCAGCTTCACGTGTTGTTAATGCTTTTAAATGTTTCTTCTTCTTAATTTTTTTATTGAATTTATTGATAAAAGCAGATAATGTTGTCCATTGTTTGGAGGTATTAATTTGAGCAAATGTATTCAATATAGCTGTATTATTATTTACAGTGGTGTTGGTGTTGGTGATGACATTTGCTGATAATGATGGTGATGATGTTGTTGTTGATGACGACGATGGTGTAAGAATATTCATCATCAATTCTATGTATCGATATCTCTTACGTATCCAAAAATAAAATACAAAAACTAAAATCTAAGAATTTTACAACTATAAATTACAAAAATTATACAATAATTGATTGATTTTAAAAAAAAAAATAAAACATGAATACAACTACATTAAATCAACCAATTGTAATAGATAATGGTACAGGTGTAATGAAAGCAGGATTTGGAGGGTACGTAATAAATTCTCTTCTCTTACAATTAAAAAAAAAGATATATCCTCTCTAACATATATAACTCATTCATACACAGGCATGATAAACCTAAATGTGTTTTTTATGCATTTGTTGGACGACCAAAACATTCACGAGTGATGGTACAATCACGTATTGAAGGTGATATATTTATAGGAAATGAAGCGGATGAACATCGTGGAATTATGAAATTAGCATACCCAATGGAACATGGTATGGTAACCAATTGGGCAGATATGGAAAAAATATGGGCTAGTTTATATGAAAAAAATAATTTAGGTGTCTCATCCGAGGAACATCCTGTATTATTAACAGAGGCACCATTAAATCCAAGACGTAATCGTGAGAAATCAGCAGAAGTATTCTTTGAAACATTTGGTACACCAGCATTGTTTGTATCACCGCAAGCAACACTTAGTTTATATTCAAGTGGTCGTACAACTGGTGTTGTATTAGATAGTGGTGATGGTGTCACACATGCAGTCCCTGTATATGAAGGATTTTCCATGCCACATGCTATAACAAGAATGGATGTTGCAGGTCGTGTAAGTGTAACACGATATTCACAATCTATCATCATATATTCCATGTCGATTGATATATTAAAACAAAAGAAAAAAAAACTAACATATTCATACCCATCCTCTATCTATCTATTTATATTTACACAGGACGTAACGGAATATTTACAACGTTTATTACGTCGTGCTGGATATGTTTTTCATACAACAGCGGAACGTGAAATTGTACGTAATATTAAAGAAAATGTATGTTATGTTGCATTTAATCCAATACGTGAGGAAGAAATTGAACGGGATAATAATACTGAAATTAAAGAATATAAATTACCAGATGGTAAATTAATTAAAATAGGACCAGAATGCTTCCGTGCACCAGAAATATTATTTAGTCCAAGCATTATTGGTACGGAATATGGTGGTGTACATCAATGTTTAGGCAATGCTATCTTTAAATCGGATATGGATTTACGTAAAAAATTATTTAGTGATATTGTATTAGCTGGTGGATCCACAATGTTTACTGGATATGGTGATAGATTGTTAAAGGAAATTAAGAGTTTAGCTCAAGCATCACAATGTGCGGTATGTATCTATATCTATCTATATATATGCCACATCCTTTTACTCTTTTACACATTATACTAACAATAATATTAAATATATTATATATATTCAGGATGTTAAAATTAAAATCAGCGCACCACCAAATAGACAATTTTTGACTTGGATGGGTGGTAGTATATTAGCAAGTTTAGCTGCATTTAAATCAATGTGGGTCACAAAGGAAGAATATGAAGAGATTGGTGCTAGTGTATTGCATAAACGGACGATATGAATATAATAGGGCGCGGGAGAGTGGTGGGTGGTGGGGTGTAAGAGAGAAAGAAACGCGAGTATAGTCCCTCTGCGTTTTAACATATCTAAAATACGATTATATATTATAATTATACGAAGCGTACGTTCCTCTCGACTCTCCTCGCCCCTTGACTTTTTCCCTCACGACTCTGCGACTCCATTTTCTACATTTATTAGATCTCTATTTATATTATTCCCCATTACCTCCTTGTTGATTATTAACTTGTGTTGGTGATATTGAAGGATGTGCTTCGGCATTGTGGATACCAATGCCACGGTCAAAATTTTTATCAAAACGTCTTAAATGATTCACTGGGTATAAATGTACATTTGTTAAACGATCCCATACGGATTGACGACGATGATTGCCTAATTGGATGTTACTTTCATCTTCGCACCATGTTACGCTACCACTTCTACTTCTATTGGTACCATAATCTTCTGTATCATCTTTTAATTGATTATTATTAGTATTCGTTTGCAATATATTATTTTTATTTACAATATCATGTTGTTGTTGCTTTTGTTCTATATTATCATCATCTTCGTCGTCGTTGTTGTTGTCATCATCATCATCATCATCAAATAAAGAGACTGTTACCATGACAGATTTTCGACGACGTGGTAATATTTTTTTTAATGGAGGTTGTGTCATACCACCACTCATACGTCGTTGATGACGTAGATCCACTTTGACTTGTTCATTACGATTTTCTTGTATCGTACGCCTAGCATTTACTACACGTGGATCATATGTTTCCATCGATAATGTTTTCCAATTGCCACGCATACGATCTGGCAAACTTCTTGGATTTTTATTACAATGAGCACAACGTACTAGACTTTTCATTTTGCCATATTCACCATGTAAACAAGCACCACAATAATAAACACCACACCATAAACATTGTAAATTTGTATTTGGTCCTGTAGATGTACAATACCAACGGCACATCTTTTTTTTATTATATTTTTGTTATATATTTGTTGTTGGTATTTAACAGTTAATAGTGGTTGTCTTTATATAACTGTAAAGGAAGATGGGCGTTGATTAATAAATTTATTCTTATAATTCGTGAAATAGTAGTTGCGTTATTGTTTGTTTGTTTTTGTTTTGTCTAATAAATAATAAATTAAATTCTATTTTTTTAACTGAATTATTGATAAAAAATGAACGTTATTTTTTATTTTAAATAATTCTAAAATTTATAAAAATGAATAATTAAAACAAAATGTTAGAATATTTACAAATGTATAATATTCGACACGATCAGATATATTATATTTTTAAATAATTCTAAAATTTATAAAAATGAATAATTAAAACAAAATGTTAGAATATTTACAAATGTATAATATTCGACACGATCAGATATATTATATATCGTAATAAAATAAATATTATTTATACAACGATGATGACTGATGTGGATGATATATATTGAGTCTCAATATTAATATGATTGATATCACTCTGTCTTAGTCAATTCTCTCTTAGCGCAGGTCGTCTTTCTAGATATATATATAAGTGTATTCACTATGGATATATGTGTGTTTAAGTTGAGGGGATGGAGCTTGTACTTGTATGTATACTAAAGAGAGATATTATACCTATATATATATTTTATCACTTTTAGACACACACAGGGGAAAAGGACGAACTACTTTTTACATTCCTAATCGATTTTTACATATTTGTATCATTCTTATAGCATCTTTTGTGTCTCGATGATCATCACCTAGTTTATTGTTGTATATATTGTACGACTTGTTGAAACATTCCAATGCTTCTTTGTATTTTTTAGATTTATTTTTATGAAATATACCAATGTTATAATATGTCAATGCAACACTAGTATGATCTTTACCTAATTTATTTATTTTAATATCTAATGATTTATTATAATATTCTAATGCTTCATCACATTTATTTTGTGAA
>LT649516.1:0-22260 GCA_900128395.1 Stramenopiles sp. TOSAG23-2 | reverse complement strand
ATTTCCCTATCAATAAAACAGTAAAAAATGGCTGGTCTGATCTTTTTGGCTGCCATATATTACGTATAGGGACGTAAATATTATAAAATATTTATATATGATGTGTCATATATTATAAATCTATCATCCTACTCTCCAGAAACCCTTATCGATATATATAACCTTGTGGTTTCACAACGGATACAATACTACCTCGAGCTTTAAACCAAATCGTTAAACTTTTATTATCTTTTTCACGTTGTTCTCTATTTAATGATTTTGTCATTAATCTTTCTTCGAGGATACACTTTGCACGTTGACAAATCGATACAACACCTGTCTCAAGCGCTTCTTGTATTCGCTTGCCTTTATGCAATACTGCTTCTACAGCACGTAACGTTAATCCCCTTGCTGTCATAGAGTAGTTTCTACCAATCATATCGCTTTTTTTATAATATCCGGCATCAGTAATTTCACTATATGCATCGCCAATAAATGATGGACGTTTCGGAACATCAGAAGTAAACAATGGTACAATAGGTTTCTTACGTTGAAATAATGAATTATCTGTTTGAATACCAGATGTTGTTGAAGATGTTTGAGACGAAATGGTGCTTGATTGCTCCGTCTTCTCACCTTTCTCTTCTTTTTCCCCAATTACAGTTAATAATCTTTTCTTTGACCCTGCAGTGTTATTAATTGCAGAATATCCATAGGAGGAACGTAATTGAAATGCAACACGTTTCTTGTTACTATCCGACATAGTTGGTAATAAATTACTGTTATATAATATAATATATTATTTAATTTTTTTGTTTCAAAAAATATGAACAAATAATAATAAATATTGATATGATATGATATATTGTATGTTTGTTTCAATCACTTGTCGTCTACATTTGTAAATTTCATGTATTAAATATTATATATACATGTACTTTTTAGTTCATATTTGTTTTTGAACGAATATATAACCTGCACCTGGCCCAGCTGGCCAACGATCATATATCATAGCCCTCTTTTCTCTAATGGTATTCCCTTGCCAGCTTCACGAAGCCATAGATCCGCTCTTCTATTAGCATAGCCATAGGAGGCAAAATAAATATTTGATTTTTCTTATCGTATAAAATAATCCAGAGAGCTCCTGCTGATAAATCCAAAAAAAAAAAAAAAGTAGGTTTAAGGTGTTTTATGCCTTTTTCCTCTCCTATCAGCTATCGTATTCTAATTTTCGTATTTATAATAGGGCAATTTTCAGCGTGGTTTTTAGCTCATGCGTCGTCTTTTTTTTTTTGTGACGTATTGCCGAAGCCAATCCTATTTACATGTTATTATATATTGTAAAAAATGATGAGTTCTGTCCACTATAATTTCAATAATATACCCTAAATATCTTAATTACAAGAGATCATATATGTGTGTACATCTCACCATCTCCTTTTACTTCGTATCAACAACAAAAAAAAGTCATATCATCGTTGCAACAAGATAATTGTGCTACTGTTACCACATATAATAGTCGTGTTTTTGCAAATAATAACTTTTGTTTTTGAGTTACTGTATAGTAAATACCACAATAAAACATTTTCTTCATTTGACGTAAGGAAGATGAATCTTGCATTGAAAAAACAAGCCATTAAGCAAAGTGAAATATATTTATCATTGAATGAATCTGATTTTTCAATAGATCATAAAATTAAAGATAATTGCGTTATGCCTTTTATGACAGCGGTCTGTAAAATATTAAAATTCGTTTCATGTGTTTATGATGAGCGAAATACTATTGCTAAAGTAACAAACATACGTTTGTTTAAAGGGATTATATGGCGTGAAAAACTTATAGAACTACAGTTAAAAATAATAGAAACGACAGCAAATAGAAATAAATTGAAATGTATATTAAAGCAAAAGAATGAAAAGGCAACAAAGCCTCAATTTCTATGGTTGCCATTATATTCATTAGAGGTTGAATTAGCACCTAATAAGGATGATTCTAGAATATTTACGAATGATATAAACAATGTTATTAGCAGCTCAAAGCAAATGGTACCACCCTCATCATACAGCCATTATATTCATTAGAGGTTGAATTAGCACCTAATAAGGATGATTCTAGAATATTTACGAATGATATAAACAATGTTATTAGCAGCTCAAAGCAAATGGTACCACCCTCATCATACAGCGCTATTTGGGATTTTATCGCAACGCCTTTGATATGTAATATTTATGATTGTCCCGCATTATTTCACGGGCCATCATTTCAATTATTAAGAAAAGTAGGAGATATTACTGATAATAGTATCAAAGGAATAGCAGAATTCAATACATCAAATGTCCAAATTGATAAATTTTATGATGGGGCAATGCAATTAATATTAAAATTTGTTTGGGATAAATATCGTAAAATGTGCTTACCTCATAGTGCTGATAATGTTTTGCTGTTTGAAAATTTATTTGATATGAAAAAATATAAAGTGATTGGATTAGAATTAATCAATATTACAAACATCAACGAAAACAATCGTATTTCATTTGATTATATATTGTATAATGATCAGATGAAAGTTGTTAGTAGTGGAAATGGTTGTGTAATAGCAGTTTAAAACAAACATCAACGAAAACAATCGTATTTCATTTGATTATATATTGTATAATGATCAGATGAAAGTTGTTAGTAGTGGAAATGGTTGTGTAATAGCAGTTTAAATAGTCGCGCGTCACGTACGAACCGGTATTTTTCGTTTAAAATGTTTTGATTATTAATATGTATCATAGGTGCTTCTTGTGTGTTTGTCATCATATTATATAATATGCCTATGCTATGCATAATATATTATCATATGATATGAGAATATCAACACCCTAGTGTGTGAGATAGATTTTTTAATATTATTGCCTCAGTTGATTTATACGAAGCGTCTCTAAGAATTATCACATGATCAAATTGAAAAATGAAATGTATGCGTAAATTTTAATTTATACTCTCGTAGAGTAATATTATACGTTAAATACGTGTTGAATATTATTTTTTACAAACTTCGGTACATGAGATATTAAATTATTTTTTTTCCTTCTCTCTCATTCTCTCTCTCTCTTTTTTGTGTATCATATTATTTCGATTCAGCCTCCTTCAAATAATAAATCCTACATCGTATTATTATTAAAGAATATGGATATACCTCTATCATATTCAAAACAAGAATCCATCCAATCCAATGAGATACGTGACATGTATGTACTTTCAACATCGTATTATTATTAAAGAATATGGATATACCTCTATCATATTCAAAACAAGAATCCATCCAATCCAATGAGATACGTGACATGTATGTACTTTCAGCAAATAAACCTTCGCTATACGCAATGTGACCGCCATATTTTGTTCGAACCAAGGCAAAATTAGGCAATTCATTTGCTAAATCTTCTCTTACATTATCTTTCACACAACACATATCATCATCAGAATTCAATACAAAGACGGGAATATTTATATTTTTAAAATGTTGCATTGGATCATGCAATTTATTATATTCCTTTAATGTTTCACATCCTGCAAATTTATATGCCACTTGTGCAAATTCATAAAGAGATGTTGCATTTTCACAATTTTTATATGCATTGTAATCATATTTTTTCAATATTTTCGACGTGTCATTTCCATACAAAAACTTATTTTTAACACTTTTCAATACATAATTATCAGCAAATTTATATTGATCACGTAAATTTTTCAATCCAGGGAACAATGCATATGCAGGACATAAACAACATGCAGCAGAAATTGGGGTATCTTTATATTCTTGCCCTAAATATGATATGAGTAATCCAGATCCAGCTGAAATTCCTATCATACCTATCCATACATTTTTGTCTTTATATTTTGCTTTGACGTGTTCACAACATAATTTCACATCTTCTTTATCGCCCATAAAATTAAATCTTGGTGATTTTAATTGTGCGCCATTTCCTAAATGCCCACGTCTAACAAAGACACAGGTACGATATCCACGTTTTGCAGCATCTTTTGAAAAGTAACAAGTTGTTTCAGATGATCCTGAAATAGTATGCACACGTCTAACAAAGACACAGGTACGATATCCACGTTTTGCAGCATCTTTTGAAAAGTAACAAGTTGTTTCAGATGATCCTGAAATAGTATGCAAAAAAATTAAGATAGGTGCATTTTCCGGTAATTGTTTTGTTTGTTCATCTTCATACCAATCTATTGCAACCTGTGTAGACCGTAGTGGATGAATGAGTAATGTGTTAGGGAAGGTTGTCTTTTATATAGGGAATCTATAGAACATTTTATAATTACTTACTTCACCATTATCATCTGGACATTTAATTAGTTGACGTCGTATATTGTGTTTGTATAAATATGCATTGACTCTAAGTCGAATCAAAAAACATAATGTATTTATCCATTGATTATATGCAAATACACTTGGGACATAGCCAGGCTTCATTACTGTAGGACAATTGGATAATATCTGGTATATCTTTTTATTATTTTTTCCATTCTTATTATATATACAACGATTATCAATAAATTTATTCTTTTCTAAATTATTTTTAATCAAAGCATATAACACAACAGTTCCACCAATCAATAAATTAGTTTTCCAATATTTTTTCGTAAATTTGATAATATTATTCATTTCGTTGTTATTAGTTTATTGTACATGTATAGTGTAATAATGTATCTTCTTGTTGTTATGCAAACAAAATAAAAAGTGTGTGTGTAACTTTATTTTATTTTATTATTATTGAATTGTGGTGGGTAAAAGACAGAAGGCACCCATCATCATATATAATATATCGTCGTCAGGCCGGCCGGCACTACTAACTATAAAAAAAATAAAATATAAAATATTTTTTATAAAAAAATTAACAAAAAGGATTTACTACTCGGGACTACAAAATATCCTTTCTCCATATGATGATTTCTATTTTAACATATATAAGTAATATATATATATATACATATGATAGTATCTCAACTTTACCGTGTAATATTTCCAGAGGTTGGAATATATTTTGGTATTTCCATTGGTGTTAAATCATAAAATTTCGTACCAACAAATGAATATGCAGAAACTAAAACTCAACTTTACCGTGTAATATTTCCAGAGGTTGGAATATATTTTGGTATTTCCATTGGTGTTAAATCATAAAATTTCGTACCAACAAATGAATATGCAGAAACTAAAAAAGATAAAATGCCAACAAGGACATAAATCATTCCAACAATGGAACATTTACTTTCATGTAATAGAAAAAATCCTGGCAAGATGAAAATAATAATCACACCAATTGTCATTCCTCTTAAATCATTCAATGTACTTAATTCATTTATGAAAACGGCAAGTCCCATTGCTAATATGAAAAAAACAATAGTTGCAGTAACAAGAAAGGATTTTGTCATTTTATCACTTGATTTGCCACCACTTATAATTTGCCATGTTGCTTCTCTTGATGGATGATGATTAACAGGAATTGAAAATAAACCTGTAATAGCTAAACAGATTCGTGCAACAATAATAGTTATTTTTGATGGATCATATGCACATTCTAAAATATTTGGTAATGTTAAACGTCTAAATGTCATCACGCCATATACTCCAATCAAACTATATAAAATGAATACAAGCGTATATGCAAGAACAGCGGCCAATAACATATTATTTGCAGAGCGTATTGATGGTTTCATTTCCGCATATATTGATGGAATATTTACATGTGATTGTAAACTTAAAAAAATATTTGGAATCGCTAAAATAAATGATGGAAATTCTCCAAATTTATCTAATGGTCCTAATATTGAATCTTTAAAATCCGTAGATGGTCTTAAATAATATTCTGCTACGACTACACCGACAACAAATATAATGCAATAAAATGATAATTGAGCAGTAAAACGTAATGATGTAATATGTCTTAAAAGTAAAAATGGCAAAACAATAATACCTGCAATGAAAACTTGCATATATTGTGAATTCCACCACAATGTTTTATCATTTGTTTCTAACAATAATATTGGTGAAATAACATTTTTTACGATAATAAAGCCACCCGCGCATGTGAAAAAGCAATACACTGCAATTACAATAGCAAAAATAAAACCAAAACGTTCACCAAAATACGATTTAACAACGCCTGAATATATTTTCTGCTGTGAACGTTCAGAAGCAATAATAATAGAATAAATACAACCCACTTCAATTAGAACATAAAATAATAAAAGCAAATAACATTATTTACATTATTATTTAATTCATTGATATATATCATCATGGCTGATAAAGTGACTGATGCAAAGAAACATGAAATCAACCAAGTCAAGTGGCTCACAAGAGCACAAATCTTAACAGCAATTTGTTACATTGTTACCTATTCCATAGGGTTCCGTTTTAGTATTGGTTATATTATCACATCAACTATTTCACCAAGTACTATTACAAGCAAGGATCCGAAAATAGGTGAGAAGTTTGTAATATTTGCTGGTTTCACTACTAGCATTATTTTGGCCCAGCGTTCGATTAATTTATTGACTGGTACGGCTTTTGGAGAGTAAGTAATAAACACTCAATATACTCCATTATTAAATCATCTTAACAACAACCTAAACCGTGATATAATAATAATCCTCTATACTTATCATTATCATTAAACCACTTTAATAATTTGTTTTTATTATTTAAATTATCTTCTATGTATTGGAATTCATTTTATAACAAAATATATACATTTTCTAACAAACCCGCATATACGCATATATAGAATTGGACAAGCATTAGGTCGAAAGAAGCTTGTATTCGTTGCATTGATGGGATATGCTCTTGGGTCTTTCTTTATGTTGCTTGGTTTCCTGACGTCGAAAGCCGATACTTGGGAGACATGCTATAAACCATGTTATGCAGAGAAATTTGCTGCAAATGAAACGACGGCGGAAAAGCTTTGTGTGGATCAATGTGTCATCGAAGATGCTGCTGATGGAAGTCATTTCGATGGACAAGTATTTTATATTATAAGCCAAGGCATAATTGGTATGTGCTCTCCATTTGGAATTGTTGCAAGTTCATTTGTTGTTGATGTATCAGTTGATTTCAACTCATTCGTTAAAAATTATGCGCATATGCGAGCATTTGGTTTTGCTGGTGGCCTTGGCTTTGGTTATTTTTTTGGGTTGCTTGGCTTGATAGTTTTATACGTCGGAGCGAAATCTGCACCTGCATTCTTGATTGCAATGTTTGTCTCTGGTATCGTATTTGGGACAATTGGTACTGTTATGGGTGGACTAATGCTAGTCGAACCATTAACGGAAGAGAAAAAAAAGAAATGCTGTGGGAATCCTATGGACTATTTGTTCTTTTCCTCTTTGGTTGTCCCAATGAAAATGGGAATGTATACCTTCTTTTTATGGCTGGCAAATGCAATGTATGCACTTTTCTTCGCTTACTGGGAAAGTGTAGCCCTCCATTACATGTTATGGAATTATGGCGTAAACATTGTCATCGTGATGATGGCAGTTATAGTGATTTTCATCGCACAGTTGATTGCAATAAAATGCATTGTTTCAAGAATTGGATTCCGCCGTTCTATTTATTGGGGGTATCCTGTCCTGTGGACTGCAATTTTAATGCTTGCATTGACAAGAAAAGGACCAAATGATACGGCAACTTCGCAACCAACTGGTATGATTGTCGTCTTCATTGGTGGTTTATGTTATATGGGAAATGGTTGTGTGCAAAGCAGTATGTTAGCATTATACAACTCACAAGGTGGCCCGAAAGACACTGGTCCACTTGGAGGTGCATGGAAGACAGGAGAAGCATCTTTCAAGCTTGTTGGGTCTATTTTAGCAGCAGTTATTTACCCAAGCCATGTCGCAGCATGTAATGCAGATCCTACTATGATGCCTGGCGCACATTGGCTCTATGTCGCTGCGCCTGCTATTATATTGCTTATGGTATTTTTCATGATTGCAGATCAAAAATATGGCCATTTAGCAAAAAGTCAAGAATACCAACAAGACACGATTTTCGGAAGTTGGGGTGCAACAGCAAAAGCAGCAGATTTCACGGATGCTGCTGTTCAAGATGCTACTGATAAAAATGCAGATGCATAAAAAAATAAAAGCATGAGATTAGTGTAATATGAAAATATAATACACTATCTATGTTCTAATCACAACAGAGATTTGTATATGCATAGAATTTTCTGCTTGTTCATTTTCTTTGGCATAAAACCAACATGCAAAGGATTATAAATTTAAAAGCTTCTTATTCTACTATAACGGATCAATCATTATTTGAATCGACAATATCTTGTTTACTATAAATTAGTAGCGCGATATTTCATCATGTCACATGAAGTCATATTATTTGAAACTATGATTTATATACAACAAAATTATCATATTTTCAAGCTAATAAAAAATACGCGTATTATTATATATACGAGTATATACAACCGTATTTTACATTTTTTTTTCACAGCTCATCTCGGTTTTAAATATGTTTTAAAATATTATCACAAAAGTTGTATTGAATCACGTATCATAGAAAATTTCACACAAAAAGAGAGTATATTTTTAATATCTCTACGAATTCGTATAGTCAAAATTAAATAATATGATATCAAGATAATTTTATTATTTTTAAAGCACACTAGTATATATATAAAAAATTCTCTTATCATATTTTTATATATATTATATATAATATACTCGTACTCTAAAATATCAACACATTAGTGGGAGATTTTTTTTTTTTTTTTTTCCTCTTCTTTTTATCAGTTGCAACTTTATCAAATTTCTTTTTCAAATCAATATTTGTATTTGTTTTTTTTGGTGTTCCTCCTTTAGCAGGCATGCCTAATTTTACCCTTCGCCTTCTACGTTTGCTTTTCTTTACGCTTTCCATATCAAGAGTTGGTACAAATGATGGTGTTGCTGGTGGAGTTTTTAATACAGATCCATCTTTCAAAAATAAATCAGTTGTATCTAAATCAGCATCAATATCAACAATAGTAGTTTTTCCTTCCACTTTACGCTTTGGAGTAATCATTGTTTTTGCGACGTCGCCTTTATCAACAGCATCTTCCAGTGGTGCTTTTAATGACAATACCATTACATTATTCTTCTTTGAATGAAATAGTTGCAAATGTTTTACCATTAAATCTACAAAGTTAGGATAGTCATTTTGTTGCAAACCAGCAACAATATTATCCACTATTGGCCTACCCTCGTCATTATTGCAGTAATGATCAATAAAACCATCTAATTTTTCACCTTCGCTTAAAGTTAAAAGTAATTTTTTATTCGAATGTTCATGTACAACAACGATGAATGCAATATGCAAGGATGGCTTGTCGGTAACATTTATCGTTATCGATACACGCTTTCCATCAATGTTAACATTAGTTTTAACAACGCGGTATGCAAATTGATTATTTAATCGATCCTCTTCTTTTTGCTTTTTTGCTAATTCTTTTATGTAATTTCGCATAGAGATATCTTCTTGATGCATCAATTGACGTTCCGTTTCTTCTCTTTCCTGTTCTTCTTTTAATTTCCTGGCCATTTCTTTTTCCATTTCTTCACGTTTTAAATTTACAACATTGCGATCTTTAAATCCACGATAAACTCGTTGCATTTGTACAGCGGCAGATTCTTCAGCGATTTTTAAGTCTTCTTCATCTTGTTTGCTATCATCTATTTGTTTTGGTGATGGTAATTCTTTAACTGGAGATGGTGCTTTTGATGGATCAACAAATGTTATTGGGCGACGTGAAGGCTTTGCCCATTTAAATACAAAATCAAGTTCAGCTTCCATCATAGCTTCTGCTTTTGTATATCGGCGAAATCTCCCATTTTCATCTGTCGGGTCTCCCTCAACCGGACTCAAATAGACAAAACGGAGTGACTTGAGAATTGCATTGCATAACTCATCCCGTTTCTCATCTGCCACCATCAACATTGGTTTCTTCGGCAATTTTAAGTGACGTGTTAAATGTGCAAGTGATATTGATTTACGCATCGTATCACGCACACCATTTTGTCTGCGACTTACAACTGTAACTGCAAATATGATCAATTCAGAGCCAGGGGGTCCTTCATGAATTTCCCAATCTCTTAATTTTTTTTCAATCACATTTCCAGATGCATCGTATTCTTTTTTTTCATTTTTTTTATTTGTATCTTTTTTTGTACTACGTTCAACACGTACTACAATAGCAGCATTATTTGGGAATGACCCATCATTAAATTCTTTTTGATCCTCTATACAAGGCACCTTTACTTTTGTTTTTGATAATATACATCGATCGACATCTAAATACAAGTCACGGGATATATAATTTTCACCACCTATCATTTGTAAATGAATCTGCAATCTATGAACTATTGGGCTGATTTTTTTTTGCCAATATGGACGCATATATTGCATTGATGCTTTTCCATCATGTACATCATTTGCTGAAAACCAATCTGTAGATTTATTTAAAAACATTGAGACTTCTGCGCGGTTTATACGTACTACGAGATGCTCACATGTTGCAGGTAAATACGCGGCAAGGACTAGATCTGTGCGTAAATTTGGTTCATTTGGTCCACCGCCACCATCATAGACTGTAACAATAGCATATGCGCCTCTCCCTTGATTTATGCTGCCAGAAACTTTAGTACTACATGTAAACATGGGATCACCACAATTTAATACACGATATTTTGTTTCTAACTTGCCAAGTCCACCAAGTTTGGCACTTCGACCTTTAAGATTAAATGTCTTGATGCGATCAGATAATTTAGGACCACCGACAAATCGTTTACGATATATAGTCAATAAATGTGTAATTGGATGGACGTTGCCGGTGCTAGCAGTAGCAGCAGTTTTAGTAGAGCGTTGACTCTTGTAAGAATATGCACTTCCAGCTGATGATAATCCGCCTCTACTTGTTTTATGCTCCTCATTTTCCTCCCTCTCCTCGGCACCTTCGTCAATGATATCGCCTTCGTTGACCCAATCACCCCAAAAAACACCACCGCCAACCGTAGTAGAAGCCATACGATCCATCGGAAGCTCGGAATCTTGATTATCAACCAATTCCATCGACTCTCCCCAAAAAATACCACTAGTTGGTGCAGAAATGTTTAATGTACTTTCGTCATTTAAAGTATTATCCACCATACTTTCAAATGAAACTATGCTTTTATTTTTTATAATACCTATACTATCTGGGTCATCCAGAACATGAGCCATACTATTATTGCCGTTGGTCCCAAATGCCACTCGTGGTCGTTGCCTCATTCGGTCTGCTTGAACATCACGGACAATCAATTTGTTTTGAAACTTTATATCTTTACGTAAGTGTATTGATTCATGTCTCATTTTAGCACGTAATTGTCTTTCTTTAATTGCTTTTGACCTTTCTTTTTTCTCTAATATTTTTTGCTGTCTTTTTAATTGCTGCTTTAATGTTTCCTTTTGTCGCTTTTCTTCTTTCTTTGCTTGCTCTTTACGTATTTTTTTTTCCTTTTCCTCCTCAGTCAATTCATTATGAATTAACAAAACATACGGTCGTTGTTTCATCATATCATGTTCTTTTTCAATTTCTTTGACATCTTCAACAAATGGTTGTAATAATTCTCTCATGACTTTCTTTGTTTTTTTCTTTTCTAATTTCATTTGTCGTTTCTCTTCTTCTTCGTCGATATGATCACGTCTTTCCATCATCCCATCATTTTGATTTTGATTTTGATTTATGACTGGTAATAATTGATCTGCTGATTCATAAAACATTTCATCTAAATTAACACCGATATCATTATTTTTCTTATCTATGTTTGCATTTGTATTTTCAATCGATGGTAATGACAAATGGCTTTTACCTTCTCCATCTAATAAATTTTCTTCGGCTTCACCATCAAATACATCATCTACTAAAGAAGCGATCGACGATTCAAATAAATTCAATGCTGCATCTTCATCATCATCATCATTATTGTTGTTATTTGAAAATTCATTTTTGTTCATCTCAAATGTCACTTCTTCATCAATATTTTGTAATATAATTTTATTTTCATTACGTGGTATCATATCAGCCTTTACACTATTATCGTTATGTTCCTCGTCAGTATCATCATCATCGTCATCATCATGATATATATTTTGCGTTTGATTTCGTTCAGCTAGTGCTATTGATTGTGTTAGCAACATAATTCTTGAAGATGCTGCTTCGCGTTCTTGATCAAAAACTGCAGCTAATTGCTTTTGCTCCTCTATAGATCTTGATTGTGTTGTTTTACTCCACCAAAATGTTTCTCGCTCGCGTTCTCGTTCTTGTTCTTCTTCTAACACAACCAATAATCGCTGTCGCATAGCTTCTTTCTTCAAGGATTGCATCTTAAATTTCTCATCACTTTCTTCACGTCTTTGAGCAATTAAAATATCAGCTTTATCCATAATATCCATACCACCTTTTAAAACACGTTGTTGGCGATTTTTAATTATTTGTTTCACAGCTGCTTTTGCTTTTTTCGTCGCTTTTTTCATGAATTTTTTTACATCTTTTACGTCATTTAATTTAGTTGTTACATTTTTTAAATGCTTAATTGCATTATTATACACATCACCCTCTAATATATTACCAGATGCTCTTTCTACATTTTTCATATCAAATAGAATGCCTAATATATCGGAATTTGGTCCTTTAAATCTAGATGGTTCGATTTCATCTTCATCTTCAATTTGTTGATTTATTTCACTATTATTTACACTCGTTTCCATATTTGACATTTGTTGTTCGATATTGCCATCAATAGCATTGCCATCGTTGATGATGATAGAACTATTTGACGCATCTACCGTTTTATTAAATGTGGGTATCATATTATATTGTTGTTGTTGACTAGATTGTTGCTGTTTTTGATTCTTTACATTATTACTACTATTATTACTACGACGACGACGACTTTTATTATTATTATTATTATTATTACTATTACGTTTTTTCGATGATGATGGAAATAACCTATCACCACCATATGCTGAATGGATACTTGATTTTAAATTTTTAGGTAATTTATCTTTCTTTTTCTTTTCTTTGAGAAATGGGTCATTTGGATCAATAGGTCTAGGCAAAAATGTTCTCGTGGGAAAAGCTACTGATTCTCCACAATTTGGACAAAAATTGGCTTGCCAACGAATTGCACGACCGCACTTATGACATGATATATCTATACTTGCAGGATTATTAATTTTTTGTACATACGCTAATCCGCTTGCAGCTGTTTTAGACAAACTAATACTTCGAACATTCTTACTTCCCTTCTTACTCGTTGTACTTCTTCCATTTTTATTTACAGGTATATTACTATTAGTATTATTATTATTTATTTTCGTCGTTGACGTATTATTTTTATAAAATTGTTCTAATTGTTTTTCTGATAATTTATGATAATTTTTTTGTGGAAGACCTGCTGGTATTTACAGGTATATTACTATTAGTATTATTATTATTTATTTTCGTCGTTGACGTATTATTTTTATAAAATTGTTCTAATTGTTTTTCTGATAATTTATGATAATTTTTTTGTGGAAGACCTGCTGGATGCAATACATTTTGTGACATGTTTCTAATGAAGACGCAATGTAAATGCCGTGAGTGATCAGTGGGATGTGGGTGGTTGGGATGGTTGGATGGATGGATATACCACAGTCGATGGATATATGCCTTATGGGTATATATATATTTATAAATATAAAAATATATTATTTAATTGTCTACAAGCAACACTAACACAACGGTAACTGTTTCTTCTTGGCTTTTCTTCTTGGCCTATTTTTTTAGTACCAGGTATAATAATGTACGTAGGTGGTGGTGAGATTATTAGATTTGAGATGATTTTTGTATTATTATACCAGGTACTGATGGCTCCCCATCAAGAGATCTTCTATTATATCATCCCTTAAAAAAATACTTGCAATGCTATCCTATAATACCTATTCGTATAAATTTTCCCCTTCCACCTTCCACTACTGCCCAGTACTCAATGCTATAATATTAGCTTGCCCAGCTTGCTACTCGAGCTGCTAATAAACTCAATGCTATTTACTGATGTTGATTAATGTACGCACGATAATTATTTCTTCTTCATCATCATCATCACCACAAAAATACTATATATAATACTTTACCACCCTGATTACATACATAGATTATGGATAAACTAGGTATATCTACAAGAACAAAGAAAGTGTGTATATATATATATACATACGTACAACAAATACAGTCAATTAATTCAAAAATATGACATTGGATGATTTAAAAGAACAAAGAAAGTGTGTATATATATATATACATACGTACAACAAATACAGTCAATTAATTCAAAAATATGACATTGGATGATTTAAAATATGTATCGAAAAAAACGCGGAAGCGTATGGGTGGTATGGCAAATGAACGTGTATCAGCACCTACATCCAATATTGCGAAAAAAATGATGGAATCTATGGGGTGGAAAGATGGGGATGGACTTGGTGCAAAAGGAGATGGTAGAAAATCACACATTGCAACCAAAAAAAATGGCGCAGATGGCATTGGGTATGGAAAACAAGAACGTATAAAGCGACGAGATGAATTATGGTGGGCTGATGTTTATGGTAAAGATGAAAAAAAGAAGAAGAAAAAGAAAAAGAAAAAAAAGAAATCGAAGAAAAAAAGAAAGAAAGAAGATGAACTTGATGATGATAATAATGATAACATTAGTAATAAGAAACAAAAAATTGTAGATAGTAATAGTGATAGCGATAGTGATAGTGATGATGACAGTGATATAGATACAAAACTTTTTAAAGCCTGTGGTGGCGCAAGATTAGGAATGCGTGCTCGTGGGGAACAAGCTGGAAAATTTAAAAGAACTGAAGAAGCTGATAGTTTGTTTTTACAAAAATATGGTGGTGGTAATAAGAAAAAAGTAGTAGTAGCATCATCAGAAACTAATAATAATAATAATAATAATAATAAAGAAAGAAAAGATGAAGAAGCAGGAGAAGAAAAAAAAACATCAAAATCAGAAAAAAAGAAAAAGAAGAAAAGCAAAAAGAAGAAGAAGAGCAAATAAAAAATAAAAAAGTAAAATGATAGTTTGTTTTTACAAAAATATGGTGGTGGTAATAAGAAAAAAGTAGTAGTAGCATCATCAGAAACTAATAATAATAATAATAATAATAATAAAGAAAGAAAAGATGAAGAAGCAGGAGAAGAAAAAAAAACATCAAAATCAGAAAAAAAGAAAAAGAAGAAAAGCAAAAAGAAGAAGAAGAGCAAATAAAAAATAAAAAAGTAAAATAAATAATACTCGTATATTATACATATATATATATACGAGCTCGTACTAAATATGATATCATACGATCGAGCGTATTTATAAAAAAAAGGAACGTATCATACACGCGTATATTTTTTTAATACCTGTTACGTTCATTTTTATAAAAGATGCAATTTCAAAATAAATAATACTCGTATATTATACATATATATATATACGAGCTCGTACTAAATATGATATCATACGATCGAGCGTATTTATAAAAAAAAGGAACGTATCATACACGCGTATATTTTTTTAATACCTGTTACGTTCATTTTTATAAAAGATGCAATTTCTTGGAAACAAATCTGCGACACCTTCTTGTTTCAACTTTGCATCCATTTTTTTAATCAATTGCTTCGCATCAGAGGATTGCTGCTTGCGGAAAAATATTTTAACATTTCGTTTCTTCGTATTTCTAAATAATTTAACCAATCCAGTTGCAAAATCTTTCCCTATATGATTTTCATTTAAATAAAGAGTACTGGGATAATTATGCGTGCCTTTGTTCAATGCCGCTTCGACCAAAATTAATGCACCTTTTGTAGTAATTTTGTTTCCATTTAAATCTAACGTTACCAATTTTTTGCAATTTTTTAACAAAGTACTAAATTTATCACAGGAGCTATCTGTTATATTACATGCTTCCATTCGAACAAAATTTAAATACCGCTTTTTATAAATAATTTCAGTAAATGTTTCAAGTGCTTCCGATCCCAACATTGCATCAGTAAGACGAAACTCTTGTACTTTATCATTTTTTTGTAGTTTCTTTGAAATCATAACAATATCTAGCGATTTCAATTTAGCTCCTAAGGTTTTATCAAATTTTAGATTATTTTTCAAGTCAGCAATTAGCATTATGGGACCTGCTCGTTTCTCACTAAAATTTATTTTCGGCGCTCTACCAAACGCTTGCAAGTTAATATATACATCATATAATTTTAAATATTTCAATGTTTTATTATTGATAAGTAAATTTGAAAACTCATCAAACTGTTCCATATTTGATTCAGGATTGGATGTCGAAATATCTAGAGCAGTTGGTAAACAATCATGTTTTGTCTTGAAAAATGATAAAATGCATTCAATAAACTCATCAAACTGTTCCATATTTGATTCAGGATTGGATGTCGAAATATCTAGAGCAGTTGGTAAACAATCATGTTTTGTCTTGAAAAATGATAAAATGCATTCAATGTCTAAATGATTCCATTCTAATTTCAAATCAAAATTTGTTTCTTTCTTTTTATTCATTAAAAGATTGCACAAGAATTCAGTAATTTCCACTTTGTCTTTTTGTTCTAACTCATCTGCCTCTGCCACTTCGTATGTATTTCGTAAATCTACCGTCTTCACGTTTTTATTCGAAGTCAATAGAACAACTATAAGAGCAAAATCAAATTTACACAATTTAATGCCATTTTCATTTTTTAATACTACTTTCTTCTCCGTGCGTAGCATTTGTAACGGCAATTTGTATTCATTTATTGTAATAGTTTTAATGTGGTATAACGAATCTCGAGCAATAAAATAATAATTTACGTAAATTTACGTATTTTTTATAACATCCTCACTCACACTCATACCTCATACCAGGTAGAGCTAGCTCTAGCTAGCTACCATCTTAATCTCATATAATTTTAATAATGATCGGGACTAATTTAACATACTAGTATCTTTAGTCACATTTGATAATGCTTTGTGAAGGCCTTCATTGCGTAATTCTAAATAACAACATTTTTCAAATAATGCATTGTTTTCCTGTCGTAATTTATTCATTCCTTTATTTAATTTTACATTTTGATTTGCATCGTAATCTCTTAAATGATTCATTTCTTCACGCAATGACTTCAATTTCAATTTATGAAATCCACGTTCTTGTGTTAATACTTTGTTTAATGTTTTTAATTGTTTTTCAATATCGCGTATATATTTTTGATCCAGATTACAAAGTACATTTACATCTTTTCTTTGTATATGAATCGTACTAATTGCTTTATCATTTGATGCTATTGTTTTTTTGGTATCAATATAATACATGAAATTTCCATCAGTTGTTTGTGTTGATGATGAAATTTGAAGGTCCTTGTGGTTTCTCTTGTTCGATTGGTTTGTATTTGTTTGACTAGAAGTATTGATCATACTTTTAGTATTTTGTATCGAATTTTCTTGCTTTGTCAACAACAACAAACACTGCACACTTGCATCTACTATTTTTTTCTGTTTCTTTTTCTTCTTTTTTATTTTCCCTTCTTTTTCGGCTTTTTTTTGTTTTACCAATGGTGTTATAAATGATTTCAATCTATATGTTTTCTTTTTTGGTGATGGTGTTTTTTGTATCATGGGTGATACTGATAATGATGGAGATAGTGGTAATGAATTATTTACAATAGGTTTTTCAATGTTATGAGTAGTAGTTTGTTTCTGTTGTTGTTGTCGACGCATTGGTGTAATTGGCAACGAATTCATAATTGTTTCATTCTGTATTTTTATTTTTTTTTCTATGTGTATTTCTCCTGTACAGAAGTAGTGCTAAAATGCCCGTACTACCAGCCTAGCAGGGAGTATACGTATTCGTTTATTGTCCCTAAAAAACAAAATTCTGTGAAAGAAATTTTCGGGAAATACCCACCATTCGCGCTTCTGGCATTTTGGCATTTTGGCATTCCTCTGGTTGAAAAAATAAAAAAATTTGTTGAAAATTGAAAAGCAATATATGTGCATATATAAATTAAATAAGAAACCAAAAAAAATAGTTATAATAAATAATTTCCTTGTGGATAATCTCAATACAAATGTTTTATAATAAGTAGGAATGAAAGAAAGCACAACAATGGCAAGCATATCAACAAGCGAATTGAAACGAAATGTATCCGTACACGTCCGGGTAAGACCCCTGACCGTGGAAGAACAAGAAGATGGCAAGAAACATCTTCAAGGTCTGAATTTAGTTTCTGAAAAAGGTAGAGAATCTATTATTTTATCGAGTATATCAGGAGATATTAACGGTTTTGATAGAATATTAGGTCAAAATGAAAATAATATAAACGTATTTGAAAAATGTTTTTCTAAAGAGATTGATGTGGTAATTAAAGGCGGCACAGCATCTTTATTTTGCTATGGATATACTGGTGGTGGTAAAACACATACAACGATTGGTTATGGAAACGAGAAAGGATTATTTTTTTTAGGTGCTGAGAAAATATTACAACAACTTGCGAAAATTAATACTGATAATAATTGCAGCAGTGAGGACGACATGCTTTTTCTTCGTGCGACTGCTTGCGAAATGTACCTTGATAAAGTATATGATTTACTTGGTGAAGAGAAATTACTATGCAAAGTAAGAATTGATGGGAGTGGACAATTGGTCGTTGGTGCAGTTGAAAAAGAAGAATTGAATTATGATGAAATTATGAACGATAACGATAACGATGATGAAGTGTTGGAAAAATTTAGCTTTGATCATGCAACTATTAAAACACGCGTTGGTTTACGATCTAGCTTTATTTCTAAAACGGGCGATTTGGATGTATTAAACGAAACTTGTGTTGCTCAACGAGCAACTGGTATCAGTACAACTCACCATCAATCATCTCGTTCACATGCAATACTTTACCTAGAAGTTGTTACTAAAAAATCTCAGAAAGTACGTGGTGAAATTGAACAATTAACTGCTGAATTGCCACCATTAAAAAATTGCATTAATAACATTGATAATCAAAAATTTTTCGTTAATGTAGATACATCGACTGGAACTCAAGGATATGGAAGAGTACTAAGATCTACAAATGTATCGCCACCAGAAGGTGCGAATCCTGCATTACCTCCTGAGTGTGAAGGAGATTTATGGATTAAATATGAAAACGAAGATCGTCAATTTACATTATTATATCAAGCATCATCACAGCATGGTAAAATTGATATAGATGATGCCGATACACCACGTACTGCGAAGGAATGGAGCGAACGTTTAGGTATAGAAAATCTACAACCAAAATATGCTACAATGTCAAAAAATATGACAGATGAGGAAATCAAATTAAAAATACAAAAAATTGACAAGAAAATCGGAGCTTTACGTAAGATTTTAAAGGAGAAAGAAAATAAACTCGAAAATTTATCTATTTCGTTGAAAGAGATAGAAGCAAGAAGCGTTTCTGCGCTTGGTGGTAAAATGGTTTTGGTGGATTTGGCAGGGGCTGATTATGATCATAGATCAGGGAAAGCACAAAAAGAAACAGCTGCAATCAATAAATCACTTTTAGCATTGAAAGAAGTTTTTCGTTCTTTATCCAGTCCATCTACCCGCCGGCCACGTTTTCGAAATAGTAATTTGACTCGTATATTGGAAGATTCACTTTGTCCAACTGAAAACTCCAAAAGAAAAAATAAAGATAGTTCATGTGTGATGTTAGTAAATATAAGTCCAGATGCATTGTTAGAAAAAGGAACGATAAATGCATTGAGATATGGTCAAATATATGCGTCATCATCAAATACTAAGAATAGAAAGGAGAACATGAGCAATAGCAGAGGAAAAATGGCAAAACCATGGGAGAAAAAGAAAGTAGGAATGAAGCGTAATTTTTTAAAACCAGCAGATCCAAAAGTTTTGCAAGAATTACGAGAGATTTATTCAAAGTATGTCCCTGAAAAAACAAAAGAAGAAGTCGAGGTTATCCTAAAAAAATTTGCCGGCCGCGAAGCTTTATTACTAGCAAAAGTACAGAGCAAATATGTAAAAAACAACAATAATAAGAATAATGACGAAGAGGATGTAATGATTGTTAACAACAAGAAGAAAACACAACCAGTGCCCCCATCGAACAGTAAGTTAATTAATAACAAAAGTCCTTTGGTTAAAAATCGACCATTGGTTTGATTCTAGTACTATTAATAAAATTAAATATTTATTAATTATGTATATTACGATATGTGCATATGTGGCAATTAAACTTATTGCGTACTAACATTATGAATCTTGATCTCTTTTAATCTAAATGCCCCTATCAAAAATGACCATTATTTATACTTGAAAGTAGGGAACGGGAGGGAAGACTTTGCGGCTACGGCTATAACAACAATACCAGGTATAATACCAATTGTCTTTTACCACGTAATAATTATTATAATAATAAGACGAAGGTACTTGTCGATTTATTGCAATAGTGACAATGTGTGGGTAATTCTGTAATTATTATATATATTTATGTGTAACAAGGTTGCGGTGGTGTGATGAAATACTCGTGAATTGTTTTTAATGCAATAATTCAAAAACAATATAAACTTAAACAATAGTCTTAAATAAGAAGTAACAGGCGCAGCATTAAAGAAAATAGTAACGACAACCACACGGACAAGCTAGTATCATAGTTATATAGTCCCATCAAAGTCGAACAATAATTATAAATGGGAATTAAGATGAGTAAGAAAGAAAAAAAGAAGAGACCAGTAGCATTATTAGGATTGAAAGGAATGGAAGAGGAATCATCAAAACTTGAAGACGTAGATATTGATGCGCTAATTGAAAAGAAGATTTTAACTGTCGAATCTCAATTAGACCAGAACGGTTACATAAAAACATTTGATGCTGTGAAGGATTTAAAAGAGCTAAAAGAGTTTTTTTCAACTTACGGGTTTGTTGTGCTACGGGATGTATTATCAGATGAGCAATGTAAGAAAACGTTGGATGAATTTTGGAAATCGGGTGAAAGTTCCGGTTTAAAACGTGATGATGCTTCTACTTGGGAACAATATTGGAAGAATCAAAAATTTGGCCATTTAGGTATTATTGGTATGTATCCAAATATTGATTCAAAAGAACAATTTAATAACCGACAAAATCCTAAAGTGCATAAAGCATTTGCATCAGTTCTAGGGACCGATGAACTAATCGTTGATATAGATAGGCTTGGAATAATGCGGCCGACAAAATTAAAAAATGGTCAAGATTTAGAATCATGGAAAACAATGAAACGCTGGGTACATCTAGATTGTAATCCCATTTTTGTCTCTCCTTTCCCATCTACTGAAGGGGAAACGTCATGTGGATTTGCTAGCATAGCAGGCTTTTCAAACAAAGGGACTCCGATTGATTTTAAAAAAACACTGATTCCACAAGGATTAATTACACTCACGGATGCTAGAAAAGAAGATGGCGGGTTTCATTGTATCCCAGGCTCAAACAATATTTGCTACGATTGGTTACAACATAATTACTTAAAATTGGAAGAAAATTTCTTATGTACCAACTCAAACGTACAAATTCCAATGGACGACCAATTACGTAAATATGTACAACAAATTCCTATACGTAAAGGGTGTTTACTGATATGGAGTTCCTTACTAATGCACGGCAATCATCCAAATAATTCAGAACGTTTTCGTGCTGTTCAATACATCCGGCAAATTCCAAACTCAGGGGATCATCCATATGGGCCTATGTTAAAAAACAAGAAAGATTTGTTACCTAAGGACCTTACCCTGACACCACTTGGAAGTCGTTTGTTTGGTCTTGTACCATGGGGTAATGATGACAGCGAAGCGGAAGATAATGACAAATTATGACACACTAATAATTTACAAATTTAATATAAAAAACATGGTGCCTTAAAATGTATGTAATATAATTGTGTTTTAAAAATATTTTGTGTGAGTTAAAATCTTTCACTTGTGATCACTTGATCATGATGAGTAATGTGATATTACCTCATATTGTGTAATTCGTATTTGTTTATAAAAATATTATTAATGCTAAAAATGTGTGTACATATATAATAACCGTTTATCAGAACTTTCTTTTAAGTTTCATATCATATAGAATTTTTAATATATGAGAGCGCTGAGCTAAGAGTCAATGAGAGGGTTAGAGAGTAGGGTATAAAAAT
>LT649515.1:1041-22353 GCA_900128395.1 Stramenopiles sp. TOSAG23-2 | reverse complement strand
TTTGGTGGATCAACAACATCTTCTAACGGTGGACTGTTTGGTGGATCATCAACACAAAGAACAAATGCTTCTACAGGTGGACTATTTAGTAGACCAACAACAACATCTTCTAAAGGTGGGTTATTTGGTGGAGCATCAACACAAAGAACGAATGGAGGTGGATTATTTGGTGGAGCATCAACTACTTCCTCTAAACCTGCTAGCAAAGGACTCTTCAAAACATCAATAAGTGGCAAAGGATTTTTTAATGAAGCTGTTGCATTATTTCAGTCAAAGAAAACTTCATTAAAAACAAACGATAAAACAGAAGCGCTTGCATTATACGCAATTAAACTATATTTAAAAGCTTTACAAGCAGTAAGCGATACCGTTGATGGAAAGGGATTTAATCATGAAAGAATCGCTCCCATTTTGATTTTACTAATAGGAGATTCTGAGAAAAAGAAATTTGATGAATTTAACGAATACGAAAAAGTATATGGAGCAATACCCTTCCTCCGTAGATTTTTCAGACGCAAACAATTAGAGAAACCGAAAAAGTTAAAATGTGTATTAAAAAAATTTATGCCAGATATAATGAAGTTAAGAAATGATAAAAACAAAACTTTGTCAGTTGAGAACGTTAAAGAATTGTGGAATTTAGTCGCAACGTTTGCGTCAAAACATATTCGTGACGTAAAAAAGTATTTTCAAGAAGAAAAGAAATTTGAAATTGAATTGAAGAAAAAGTTAAGAACTATTTTGCAAAAACGGGTGCCAGAGATGCGCAAAAAGAGCAAAGAATCTATTGAAACAAAGCAAAAACAACTTGCAGCTAAATATGCCGATTCAATTCCAGTACAATCTATTGTAAGTGAACTTGGATTAAGTTCAGAAATGGCGAATAAAATTGGAAAGTTAAAGGCGGAACAAGAAGCATTAGTTGGTTTAGATGCTGTCAAAAAACATATTCTTAAAACGATTGCTGATGTTGAGGGGAGATTTAAAGTCTTGGAAAAAGTCACGCTGAGACATATTATAATTTCTGGAAATGCAGGAAGCGGGAAAAATACGTCGGCAAAACTAATTGCAGATTGGTGTGATGTACTTACAGTACAAATAAAGCCTAGAAAAGCAAACTCAATAACTTTTGGCAACATGAGTGCCAACGTAAGTGCTATTAAAGTAGGATCAAGAGTGACGCTAAAAACGGATTATAAAAAGTTTGACACGGAAGCAGATGGAGGGCCATTAAATCCAGGGCAAATCGGTGTAGTTACACGTGTAGAAGACGCTAAAAACGGATTATAAAAAGTTTGACACGGAAGCAGATGGAGGGCCATTAAATCCAGGGCAAATCGGTGTAGTTACACGTGTAGAAGGAAGAAGTGGTAATGGTTATATCACTATAAAGTACAATAAAACAGACTGGTCTTATAGAGAAGGGGCTCTTGAAATAGCAAAACCTAAAAAGTACAAGGAAATTGCAAGCTTAGATGCTTTAAAAGAAGAGCTTCAAAACGTAGACAAGCCATTAAAAGAACCAATTTCCATTTATTGGCCAATGATAGAGTCGGAACCTATATGCCGCAAAAAATTGGTTGCAATTAGTACATGTTTAAGTGCAGCGTGTGACAAAAACATTCGTGTAATTATTGGCGCCAGTGTCAGTATAAGTAATACCATCTCAGCATTGACTTGTTTTCGCAAATACAAACCTGACCTTATTTCATTGCCAGTAATATCACCGGCAAATTTAGCACGTATTTCACTTAACAAATTGCGAGAGCGTGGTTACAAACTTCAATGTGACGATGAATGCAATAGTGACTTTTTGACAATGAAAAAAATTGTAAAGTCAAAGTATAAAGCGAAAGAGATAAACGATAGAAATGCGTGGTTAGCAAATGATTGTGTTGATCAAGCAATTACCCGCAAAAATAAAAGACTAAAAGACTCAGGAGGTGACGATAACTTTGCTATGCATTCTCCGTTAGTTCTTACTATTGGTGACTTTGATGTAAATACAGTAAGCCGTGAGGAGAAAGAGAAAAAGAGGCAAGCAATCAATGATAAGATTGCTGCACAAATTGGTTGGGGCAGCAATGATGAAAATTCTCCAAGATGGTGGTTTCAGCGTGTAAGAGAACATATTGAGGAGCATGAACGATCAGAAAATAACGTAAAGAAAACCGACACCGATACGAAATATTGTCTAAAAAATGTATTTGATGATGATGAGAGAAAAGTCGATTCTGGTGGTAATGATGGAAATGCAATATCCATAGCAAAGACTTCGACGAATTGCGATTCGAATGATTCACAGCCTACATTAGCATCGTGGGAGTTCAACACAATCATTGAAGGAAACGATGGTGTAGGGAAAACGTTATTTATGGAATTAGCAACTGAGTTTTTACATGCATATAATATTTTGCCATCAAATACTTTTATAAAAAGTTCCGCACCAAATTTATATAATGCAGCTGCAGAAAATCGTAACGATACATTTGCAAGCATATGCAAAAATGTCGAAGGTGGTATAATGGTTTCACAAGCAGAACTAATTCTACCGACAAATGCTGTTAATGAATCCAATTATGTTACAAGTGCAAAGACCGGATTAGTAGAAAGTTTAGTTCAAGAAGCTTCAAAGCCAAGCTCGTTTATTGCACTTGCATGTAAACCAAACAAAGCTATCTCGATTAAAAATTCTCATGCAGAAATAGAGACAAAGTTTCCATGGCATGTACGAATTCCAAATCCGTCTCCGGAAACATTAGTGAAAATTGCAGAACAATATGTGCAGCAACGAAATAGTGCTTTACAGGAAGGATTGCAAGACAAATTGGCTCAACATTTGCATGATACGTGTGGTAAAGTACCGGAAGGTGGTGTTCGTTTCATTCGAAATCTAGTCGATCAAGCGATTCGCTCTCGTGTAGAAAGAATTTCAAAGGATGAAACACAATTAAATACGAATAACATATTAATCCCAGCTGACTTTGGTATTGGAAAAGAACTTGGAGATCCAGAATTAATTGCTGAGGTAATGAAAGAAGTTGAAGGATTAATTGGAATGGACAGTGCTAAACAATGGTTAAAAAAAATTAGCAAATCAATCAAGTTTGTAAACATTACTGGTGATCGTCGTAGTGTGAAACGTTGTTATAATTTAAAGCTTACAGGCTGTCCTGGCACTGGAAAAACAACTTTTGCAAGAATAATTCATAAATTTTTTAAAGCACATGGCATTTTGACGGGTGAGTTTGTTGAAAAAAATGCCTTGGAACTTAAAGGTGAATATGTTGGTAGCACCGCGCCTTTAGTAAAAGCAGCGTTTAAAGACGCAAAATTTGGAACCCTATTTATCGATGAAGCATATGCGTTGGCATCTGAAAATGGAAAAGGAGGTGATACGTTTTCCAAAGAGGCTATTCGCACTATGTTGACGGAGATTGAAAATAATCGTGATAATACATTAGTTATCATTGCTGGTTATCAAGATAAGATCGAACGTCTTTTAAGAGAGGATCCGGGATTACCACGTCGTTTCCCAGAAGCGTTACATTTAGTTAATTATTCCACAAACGAAATTGCTCAAATTGCGGAGTACGTTGCATTCTCAAGAAATGGTAAATCATTTGAGCCTGGTTTGGTGGAGGCGTTGAGCAAACATATTGGCATCAAATATAGGCGAAAGATAGCATCAGAGAATGGTGGCCTTGCTGTAAACCTTGTTCAAAAAGCTGTGCAAGCGCTAGAAGGCCGTCTATTAGAATCATCAGAGGGACAGACAAGGAATCCAACTGAATTAATGAATGATGCTAAGACTATTTGTGGAATTGATTTTGGCATCGAAGACCTAGGAAAAGGCTCTATTGGTGCCGATCAATTAAAAAAAGATGAAATTGCAGCAAAAGTAGAGAATTTAATTGGTATGGCTAACATGAAAGAATTTTTTGCGAAAATGAAAAACACTGCATTATATGTCGAAAAAACTGGTAACACTGCTCCCTTATTTAATTCCATGAATTTGGTGTTAATGGGTAACCCTGGAACGGGCAAAAGCACAACGGCCAGATTAATCGGTGAATTTTTGTTCGCGCATGGTATACTGGAGACTGGGCATTTCAAAGAGATTAATGCATTGCATTTGAAAGGCCAATATGTAGGTCAAACGGCGCATAATGTTCGAGAAATAGTTCAAGATGCATTAGGAGGCTGTCTATTCATCGATGAAGCCTATGCATTGATAAGTAATGGTGGTGATACCTTCGGTAAAGAGGTCATTCAAACGCTGTTAACAGAAATTGAAAATCACCGATCCGAATTATTAGTCATTTTAGCAGGGTATGAAGGACCAATGGGCAAATTGTTAATGGCTGATCCTGGTTTAAAAAGACGCTTTAGGCAACAAGTGATTTTAAAAAATTACAATGGTACTGAGTTAGCTGAAATTGCTGAAGCGAAGGCTGAGGAAAAAGATTATATTTTTGCACCTGGATTGAAAGAAAAGTTGGCAAAGTGGATTCCATTTAAGTGGAGCGAAGAAATGGCTTCCCATAATGGTGGCTTAGCTGTGAACTTAGTTGAAACAGCAATGGAAAACTTGGCTGAAAGAACAATGAAAAATTGGGACAAACTAAATCTTAATATAGAAGACAAAATGACGCAGGTGTATGTAAAAACTTTTCTTGCTCAAGATTTTGGAATAAATGAAAATGAGTTAGAAAATATACATCCTGATGATCATGATAATTATAATAATAGCAATAATATTATAAATACTATCCAGCCTCGAAATGTTTTTGACATCATTGGTATGAGTATGAACAATCTTAATCAAGAGAAATACAATCGATTTGCAAATGGTCCATCGCCGTCAGGAGCACCCAGATATCGACCAAATCGATACAAAGAAGGTCGTGGGGGTGGTGGTGATGATGATGACCAACAAAGAATACGTAATGCGCCTACGATTGAAATAACAGAAGTCAAGGAGGAAGAAGAGGAAGAAGAGGAGAAGGAGGAAGAGGAAGATATGGTGGAGATGTCAGACAAGTTATTGAAGGAAAAGATGGACAAGATTGGCATATGCCCTCAAAGTTATAAATGGCTTCCTGGTCGAGGTACTTGTATGAATTGTCAACAACAGTTTATAAACGGATATAGATGCGCAGGTGGATCGCATTATGTCTGTAAAAAGTGTGTAAATAAAGCATAAAAAAATTTTTTATACTTCGGGGGGTATAAAAAAAATTAAGTAAAATATTTTTAAAACGTAATTTATTTATATTTATATAAAAAATTCTCTTATGATATTTATAATTTAAAGAGATATATTAATATTATATATATAAAAAATTTCTCTTATTTTATATTATATCAGCCGCGTAAACTTAAAAAATACGTTAAATGCATCAATTAAACTATATAACGCGTTTAATATTTTTTTAAAAAATATCATACGAATTCGTAGGAAATATAGTAAAAAAAACAAATACGCGCGTTCAGCGTAAAAAGACGTACGTCCAGAGACATAATATAAAAATACACACATGCGACCCACTCTTATTTATCATTAACAGTTGGTATCAAATCTACTGCACTATCCATTTTATCTTCCTCTAATATAGAAGCGTCATTTCCGATAATTTCGCCATTATTTGATACTACATCATCAATATTGATTTTATTTAACATACTGCCGTCGCTATCTATTTTTTCTTTCTGTTCTTCCCGTTCTTGCCCCTCCTTATCTGTTGGTATCAATGATTTTGGTGGATTGTCTTCCATGAAAAACTGAGCTTCGATAACTTCCGGATTTTTAATGAAAGTTTTGAATTGCTCATATGTGGCATGACCATCTTTCAAAGGATGATCAATACAACGATAAAAACGATTGATTTTGCTAGGCCGTAACCACATTCGTAATTTACCACATGCTTGCAAAATGTTTTCAACTCGTGACGCATCAAATGCTGAATAGACAACATCCTTTCGTTCCAGTGTACCGTTTTTGTTAAAGTCTAATAAATTAAAAACAACTCGAAGAGCACGCTCTCCGTCTTCATCATCTTGAACCGCGATTCCTTCCATTGCTATATCTGCCATAAGTTCCATTTGCCTTTCTTCCTCTTTTCTCTCTTCCTCCTTTCGCAATAATTCTCTTTCTTTGAATTCTTCATCCGTCAAAACCAGATTAGATGGGAACATACCAACAGCTTTTGTCGTTAAATTTTCGCCTTTCCACCACTCTGGATCATTCCATTCATAAATTGCAATAAAATCACCTTCCTCAAATGCAAGCTCTTCATCATCTTCAGGAATAAAATTTTCTTTTCCAATGACACGTTTGCGTACAACTTCAATACAATCACTAGGAAATAAACCAGCAGCTCCAGTTGTTAAATTTTCTGCATTCCACCAGTCTGAATCACCACTTGTGTCCCCGCGATCAATGATTCGAATTACATCTCCAACATTAATATTTAATTCATCTTGATTTTCAGCATCGTATGCTGATTTGCCTAAAACTTGCCATGGATCACCACCTCCACGTGTTTTCTTAGTTGGATCTTTCTTCTTACCCTCCTCCGCTTCTTTCTCCATCCCTTCCTCCCCTACTTCTATTTCATTTTCAGTCTCTTCGGGGTGTTTTTCTGGATTCTCTTGTTTACCTTCTTCCGTTTTCTTTTCGTCAACAACATCCTCGTTTACAACTGCCTCTTTTCCATCCGCTTCCAACTTTGACTTTTGCAAAGCAATTACTTTTTCTTGTTGCGCTGCTAACTGTGCCTCACGTCTAGCTTGCGCCATGCCATCTTTTTCATTTTCATTCGCTTTAATTTTTCCAATTCTATTATTTTCTATCCGCTTTAAATTTTCCATTGCTTCCCGTTGCTCTTTTTCTTCCTCGGTCATTTGATCCATCACTTCGCGTATATGAGCGTTTTCCATTTCTAACATTGCGCGGTGTTTTGCTAATCGTTCTTGTTCCTCGCGCTCTCTCTCTTCTTTGAGGCGTAAAATGCGTAATTTTTCTTCTTCCTCTCTTCTAGCAATTTCTACCAATCGCTCGCGTTCTTTTGCAAGCCTTTCTTCATATTTTGCCTTTTGTTTCTCTAATAACTCGCGTTTCATACGTTGCTTTTCTCTCATGATCTCTTTAGCATTTAAATCTCGTTTCTTTTTTGCGCGTTTCAATCTGCTTTCATTAATTTGTTTACATAATTTTGTGGCACGACGTATATCTAAAGAGCTATATAATTGTTCTCGTTCCCATCTAGGGTCATCACGTTGATCAAAAAGGACAGCACTGCAAGCTTCCATCATTATATGTTCTTCTTCAGTCAACATATGCTCGTACTTTAAAATGTCTCGCATAGATTGTGTTAATTCAAGGCGTAGGATTCGCCGTACTCGCGATCGAGATTTGTGACCACGAAAGCACCATTGAATTTTTCTGGCTGATCGCTCTTGTCTTGCAGCTAAATTTTTGGCCGTGCGAATACGAATTTTTTCTAGCAAAACAATCAATTTCCACCACACCTGTAATTGCGTTGCTGATTTAATTCTTAGGCGTTTCAATTCAATGCGACGAATTTCTCTCATCACAGCAGCGCGTTTTCTACCTAAATACCCGCGCATATGGCGTTGAATTGTAATAGCGTATGGTGTAACTTTTTTCAATAACCTTTCCACTGCTTGAGCACGTCGAATGAAAGATTTCCAACGTTTCATGCCATCTTCCAAATGTGCTTTAACATATCGCTTTAAAGCACGTCTAAAAATGAAATCTAAAGGCAAAGTACGCCGTTGCTCTATAATATTGTTTCTAATTCTATCTTTTACATCTTCTTCATCTTGTTTTGACGAAAGTAATTGTTCTGCTAATTTTTCTGTGCGATCTTTCATAACTCCTGCTAATCTATCATTTAAAGTTATTACTGGCTTTGATTTCACTCCTCGTGCACCTAATTTTCCCATGTCGCGTTCCAGTGCATCATATGGTCCAACATTTAATTCGCTGAAAAATGAAATGTCTCTATCGTTTAAATTTTGTATAAACCTTGATTTAGGGCGTTCTTCTTCTGTATTTTCTAATGTTTGCATTTCCTCATTATTATCAATAACTTTCCCGTTTTCACTTAGCGTAACATCCGAGTTAGTTTTAGTTCCATTAGTTTGATCGTTATTGTTTACATCTATATTTTCATCTTTCTGCATAGTCATATCTATTGCTTTTTGAAGTACATTTGGCCTTTGTATGACAACTAGACTATTTGATTTAAATTTTGGTACACCTAGTCTTAGAACTGGAAGATTAGTTGGAAGTCTCATTCGTGTACGTTCGACTGTATTTATTTGTATGGTTTTGTTATTATTATTATTATTGTTGTTGTTGTTGTTGTTACTATCATTATTATATAAATCTGCATTGTTTTCTATTAAATTGTTTCCATTATCAAAATGGGAGCCAACGGATTGACTAAGCTTTTTACTCCACGCTTCACGTTGGTTGTTTACATCGATATTATCTTGATATTTTTCATGATCGTGTAGCTTAGTTTCATAACCATATTGCTCTGGTTGACGCTGCGGGAAACTGCTATTTCGTTCCATTTTATACGATTGTGTCATACGCTGTTGAGATATTCCATTATTATTATTATTATTATTATTAGTAGTATAGCTACTTTCTTGTTTTAAGTATGGAAGACTATTATTATGTCTACTATTTTTTTTCAAATTATTTCTACTAGCACCACGTTTTTTATATGTAATAGAGGAAGTGGATATATTGGAAGAAGAAGTTTGTTGATTTCTATACCTTGAACGCCTTCGTTGCTTACTACTAATGCCACCCGATTTCGATCCAGTAGTTTCATAAAAAGCACTTTGTATATGTTTCTGTTTTTGCCTTTTAAACTCCTCTTCTTTTTTTCTATTTCTTGCTTTCATTTTCTATTTACGTATTATATCAATATATAATAATCTGTCTATGTATTATCTATTTCTCCTCCCAATTATTCTATTATTACTATCCATCCATATATGTCCTTTATAAAATAATATATATATATTTTAATTTTATTCTTCATAACGTACATTAGAGCACATGTTGCACATCATAAATGAAAACCAAAAAAACCAGAAGTCATCAAAATGATACCTGATGGTATGTCCGTGCCAAAATTTAATTACAGACATAATATTTTCTCCCTTAAAGTTGTTTTACATAATAATAAATAATATAATTTATTACGATGAATAGAGTTGTTGAGATACCAACAGTGGTACGAGGATACTATACAATTTAATAATATTACCAGGTAATAGCAATACTATACTGGACTACTATTATTATTTTATTGTTTTGTGTAAATATATTATTAGTATTAGCAACATTACAGTAAATATACTGTACAGTATTATATGTAATAAACTTACTCTTCTTTCTTTTATATCATGTATAAATCAGATATTTTGATTTTTTTGATTTAAAAGTACAAACAAATATATAATATAAAGAAAAAAAGTGTAAATAGTATAGTTAAAATGTCGTCAACATCTTCAAATGGCAACAAAAATGTAAAAAAAAAAGTAACAAAAAGACGTGCGTTACATGAACCAAAACAAAAAACTGATCCTAATTTTAGAAGACCCAGAGTTTATTGGGTACCGAAAGATAAAAATGGGCCAGGAAGATGGGTCAGACCTAAAGCATCAGATATGAATCCAAATACTTTAGAGCGATTGACTAGGAGAAAGAAAGCAGCTGCTAAAAAACAGGCTGGTTCCTCTGCAACGGGCAGGTATCTATTACCTGGGGGTGGTCGGTTTAGCCTTGCAAAACCAAAAGGTGAATTCGATTGGGTAGTCTCACGTGCTAAACAAACTCCTGGACCAAATCAATATAATGTTAAAGTAAACGAATGGGGAACTGGTGGTATTAAAATCAGTGATGCAAATCCTAAGAGTGAAATCGAATGGGTAATATATAGAGCAAAAAACATTCCTGCACCTAATGAATACGGGTTGATAAAAATGCCAGGTCCGTCTGGAGGGCAGTTTTCAACTGCTTTTCCACTAACAGAATTAGATTTAACTATTTTAAGGGCGAACGATACACCAGGACCTAACGAATATGAGATTGATTTATGCCCTACAGGTGTATCGAAACAAAGTTCAAATTGGATCAAACAAGCATTGTCAGAAAGGAAAACAACTACGAAAAGAAAGAAAAAGTGAAATGAAATTATATGTAAACTATGTGAGAAAGAATTTTTGCTACGACGTAGAACTTTTTTAATTTTTTGTGTGTGCGTGTGTGGTATAAAAAATGAAAAAATATTTTGTGTTTTATTTTTATTTTTTACTCTGATCAGTAGTATTCATGAAAGTTATAAAAAAAACAAGTAAAATAATTATACACATCCGAATTTTTAGCTCTCTATATAAAATATCATAAAATATTAAAATATTTTATATCATATATCTCTTTTTTTACTTCTTTTTCTTTTTCTTTCCTTTTTTACCTTTTTTACCACCACCACCAGCACGATTTAATTCATTAAATAATCCAGATGGTTGTTTAGTATAAATTTGCACAGTTTTTAAATTTTTATTTGCATCTTTTGCTAATGCAGGGGCTAATACACTACAACCTTCAGAACCAATTGGATTGTCGCTGAAATAAAATGCTTCCAATGTCTCATTTGCATCCAATCCAGAACGTAAAACTTCTAATTCTTCCAAATTATCTTGAGATATACAATTATCTTGTAAACTTAATGATGCTAATTTTGAATTTTTACCTAACGCTTTTGCAATATACACTAATCCTTGGCCACCAATTTTATTTCCACGAAGACTTATTTTCTCAATTTCAGTACGTCCATATCCCATGACTTGGGCAATACCCTTAGCACCTTTAGGGCCTATGTCACAATATTCAAGCTCAATTCTTTTTATCGTAGAATTGGTCCTCAAACCACGGCATAATGCATCACATCCAGCATCGCCTATTGTACTATCGTATTGTAGATATAACGTCTTTAGCGTGACATTGCAACCGAAACTAAGTGCAGAGCCGAGTGCTTTACACCCACGCACGCCAATCTTACTATCCATCATTCTTAAACATTGAATGGTTTGCGCTTCGCCGCCTAGTCGTAATAATTCTGCAACTGATACACAACCATCTGGACCAGCATTAGACCTACCAAAATGTAAAGAGGTATAATGTTCAAACGAACGTGGTGGTTTAAAATCAGGGTGTTTCCCCAATAAAGCTGCACATATTGCACGTACACCAGCAGGTCCAATTTCATCATCTACTACCATCTTTGTCTTATCAGGATTTTCTTCATTATTTAGTTGTTGCACTACTGTATCACAAGATGGTGCACCAAATAGTTTACATGCTTTTTTATAATTTGCTATAAATTCTTCCGGCGTTACTGGTTCTACTACTGGGCCTTTCGCTGCTTTTTTTTTATCGCCACCTTTTTTTCCCATCTTTCTTTTATATGTATTATATATATACCGCTATGTAATTACTTTTCTTTTTTAATATCGATTTAGAACGTTGCTTTGATATATATCTACAACTTTACCTTTTTTCATTTTATAAGTTTTTATAATTTATTATTTCATTTTTAACGTACAACTCAACAACGGTTGTTATAATATATTATTGTGCGCGTTTTAGCAGAGAGAAGGTTTTAGCTTTTTTTTGCAGTGTGCTAGGTGCTAGTGCTAGTGGTTGTTTTAGCCTATTTAAGGTTGTTGTCATACCTAGCAAATGACCATAAAATTTATACTTGAATGGGTAATTAGAATACAATCAGATTTTTATGCTATTTAATGCTGTGTCCATCCTAAATTTCAGCAGGTAAAGATTAATTAACTTCTGTAACTAGTCTTTTTTCCTATCAAAATGTTGTTAAGTAGGATTTTCTGGATTTGAATAAAAATCCAGAAACAGCGCTCGTATTAGTATGAATTGACAAACTAAAATAATGTACCTTAAATCGCTTTTTTCAATCAAAAAAAACAACAAATAATTGTTGTTGTAGTTAGTCTATAATTTTTGCACATCATTTCAATATTAATAGAAATAAGCCGATATATATAATTAGTAATATATAGTTTTAGTTTGTCATTTAGATATGGATTTGATATATATGAATCATTCAACTTATAGATATTATTATTTTGGCAAATTATAATTCTTTTTTAAAAAAGATAGACAAATGGATAAATGGGAAAAAGTATTTAAATATGCTGTATATATGGCATACGAGATCGTTGGATACGCAAGGTGTCCGGACTCTGCAGCTTGGGAAAGAACTCCAATGAAAATGGTAAGTTTTAACAAGAGTTCATCAAAACATTTTTTATTTATACATAACTAACACACTATTTTCATATTACAGTTTAACTTAGTAGTGCCTGAAATGAGGCAACTGCGTAAGCAAGTCGATGTGTTAGGTGGGGGCATTCGTCAACCTGTCTCTTTGCATGTATTTGCTGGTGAGGATAATTTATTAGAAACTTGGAATGTACGGTTAACGCAACATGATCAAGCAACTGCAATGAAAAATCCGACGTATAATATGAGTAAAACATTATTGGAATTGTCCATATTTTTACGTTCTTTACAAAGTCTTGTAGGGGTATTACCTGCAAGTATCCGTTCAAATCGTCATCAAGGTGAATCATATAACATTACATTGTCGAAACCCGGTAAAAAATCTTTCAGGGATGATGCAATCGTTGTCAAATATCAATTTAAAAGTTTACATAGTATATTAGGAGTCTTTCAAGTAGAAGTCTTATATCGTAAAAATGTAATGGATGAACGAAGGAATATACATACAATTAATGAAGCTATACCTTCGTCTAGTAACAACAATATGAGTGGAAATGGAAACAATAACAATAATAATAATAGGAATCCTAATCTTGGAAAAACTGTTGTGAATGATAATTATATTCCAGGTCCTACACGTTTAACACGAGTCAAATCAGACCCGAGACAAATTCCAACAAATATTAATCTTAAACGAAATAGCACTGGTTCAAATTCATCCACAAATAGTAGTGGAAGAGACGTTTTACTTGATATGCGTGTTCCAAATAATAAAAGTGATAATAGTCCTGTATATCCAAGCTCGTATGCTGAAGGTACTGCAAGGCGTAGATTTGGTTCATTTGGTGATAGGTACGTACAATTATATATATATATATATGTACATATATTGATCTTTTTCCTTTATTTTTGAATTCCAAACTAACATTATATATATATATATGTATATATATATAATATTACATTAACGCAACACATATACGAAATTAGTGGTGGTGCTGCATTTTCAGTTGGTACACCACCATTGCATCCATCAAGTTTAGGTAGTAATTATGGAAATAGAAGTACTAGTAATATGATGATGGGAAATAATCGTAGTCGAAGCAATAGCAATATTACTCAATTTAGTCCTGGGTCTGCAACTCCTCCGGCATTTGCTTCTGGTTCGTTTAAATCTGGAGTATCCCAATCGCCATTTAATAATACAACTATTACTGGTTCTAGCCCCCCATTTTCTGGTATGTATATGGCCAATCGTATAAATAAAAAAGGTGGTGCGACCAGTGTAACACCAGTTGGCATTAAAACTATAAAACCAACACCATCACCACCAACGTATTCATATTTTACATCACCGTACGCATCATTTATGTCTGGTAATAATTCTACCAACAATATGACTTCAAGTAATAATCTGAAGGTTGGGACTTCATCTGGTAGTAGCACTAATACTAGTCATAATAATAATAATAATAGCAACAACAATAACAACGACAATAGTCAGTCTGATAATAGAAATCAAAACTCGAACAACCCGAATATCGGAGAAATGTCATTACACTCCCCATGGGGCACCACATTAGGAGTAGTTGCAAAACGTGCTGGAAAAGAATGTCAGTATGGTGCAATAGATACAACATGGATTGCAGGGAGTAGTGTTTTTGATTTAATCTCTGAGGATCTTGAAAATACATCATCTAGTACTTTTGTTAAAGTAGACGAAAATGGGAAAAGGGTAAAAAAGAAGAAAGATAAGGAAAAGAAAAAAGATGCAAATAATATTAATAGTAGTAGTAGTAGTAGTAGTAGTGATAGTATTGACAACCAGAATAAAAGTAATAGTAATGTTGATATTGCAAATAGCAATATAAGAAGTGATACTATGAATAATAATGATGATGATGATGATGATGATGATGATAACAATAAGGAGGCGGAAGGCGAAGAGGAAGTTGATATTGATGTTGCTGCATTTGCCTGGTATGATAATGGTGATGATGTATTTTTCGCTGATGATGAAAACAAAGTTATTCCTACTTCATTAGATACATTAAATTTGATCTTAAAAGATCCTAGAGATATTTCAATAACAGATATGAAACCGATTAAACAAGTGATTGAAAATGCCACTGGTATTGTTGAAAATGCTAAACGTAGATTGCAAGAAAGAAAGTGAATATTTCGTACTATGATATATATATATTTAAATATCATATATGTACATATCATATCATATGATATCAGATATGATATGATATTAGCTTATATATATGTGTGTGTGTGGTAATATGAAAAAATCAATCGGCAGAAATACTTAAAAATACGTACAATGTTAACGTAATATTGTTGCATTCCATTATATAATATATTTTACGAATTTATAAAAATAAAAATATTTTTTTTTACATTTTTTTTGCACTCTCCCTCTACTACTATTCGGATATTAATTTTGTATTATTTTCATTATTATCCTCTTCATCACCTAATGGTGTATCAAAATATACATACGCAGTTTTATAAGCTTTCATACGTTTAATCATGTAGCCATCTCCTTTTGGCTTTGGAACCCGTTTCAAATGTCCATCGTAATTGACAGTATGGATCTTATTAATTTTAGGTAAATCATAAACTTTATCTAAATATTCCTTGATATCAAATTTTCCCATACTTGGATCAACTTTAAATTTTGCTTTTTTACCAGTAGGCACTTTTCCATTTGACGGCAACATTAATGATACTATATTTCGTGGCAATTTCACCCATCGCGACATTGTGTTTATCTTTACTTATGTATACGAGTGGAGGAGGAGGGTGGAGCAACAACAATATGTAAATAAACTCTATTTATTTGTTCACACATATATCTGTATATAGATATATATAATACTTACTATTACTTCTACTACACTTCTTATTCTATTTGTTATAAAAATTTTATAAAATTCTAAAAATAATAATTCATAATTCATTTCTTCAGTTTGTGCATTTTAATCCATACTTGCTGTATACTAGCTGAGCTTACTAGCCTAGATAGAGAGATAGCTGCTGTGGCTGCATAAAGAAGCTGCGAGCTCCCAGAGCTGTTTTTTGTTCGATGAATCTCGTTGATCATGATGGTGAAAAAATATCACTCCTCCTCCTATCAAATCCAACTATCCAAGTATGGCTCCTGGTATGTAATTGTAGTGGTGATGGGTTTAGTTTTTTTTAAGGGATATAGGAATTATATATTTTTTGTTTTCCCCTACCATTTGAGTATTTTGCAAATATTCTAAGAAGCATACTTAAAAACGCGGTAAATTGTAAGATTGTAAGTTGTAAGCCGTGAACACAAAAAAAGAATGAATTTGTATCTCACAGATGATAAATAGATAGATAGATAGATAGATAGATAGATAGATAGATAGATGGATACAGGGGATAGCTAAGATATAATAAAGAAAGAAGAAGGGAAAAAACTATGAATAATACTATCACGAATGAACAACAAGATGGAAAAACAGTCAGAGCAAGTAAGAAACGACGTAATAATCCTAATATGAATACTACCTCTTCCGGGAAAAAAAAGAGAGGTAGGAAAAAAAAAAAAAAACAACAGGATAATGACATTCAAGTTGATTTGACATTCATAGCGGATGATGTAACAGGTGATGACCTGTCAGGTTCAAGTAATAACAACCGTATTGTTATTCAACCATCGTTATTATTAAACTTCAATTTTAATTCTTGTGCAACTGGTACAAAATTACGAGTAAAATTATCATATGCTGAGCACACGGACAACGGGCCTATAATGCGAGTAATATCATTATATGTAGTCACTGGTATACAAAATGGACCAATAGGGCTATATTATAATGGTACCAGCAATCTTGTTTCTGAAACAGCTTCTCTAAAAGTATTTCGTAGCTTAGATTGCAAAACAATGAGTGGTCAATATGTCATTTTATCTGAGGAGATACCATCCTCATTATTGCATGTATTTTCAGAAAAAATTATTTCACAAATTGATTATTTTATTGAATTCAGAGATTGTTGTCGTGGGGACAGCATTCGTATTCCACCATGTGTAGTCACATCGGTAGAAGATCATGCTTGTGGTAATACACAAGCACTAGGCTTAGAGCTATTATCGTCGTTTGGTATTGAAGTAGTTTTATATTCAGGTTCTTTAATTACAAAAGAACAAGAACAAAATCAAAATCAAAATGATAATTTAATTGTTGTCAGCAGGAGTACCAACAACAACAACAGCAACATTACTGCAAGTAATAACAACGGAATTGTTTCGTCACCTTCGGATTTTAACACAATAGATGATAGTGAGAATCGCAGTTTTAGATCACCATTTACAAATTGCACGGGATTTCGAAAGAAATTCAATAATTTCAAAACATTTCTTACGTCAGACTTAGCATTACAAGTTGATGCTTTTTCAATACCTCGTTATACTGTTTGCCAAGATTTTTCAAATCATATCGGTTTACACTATTCATACTTTAAAAATATCGAACAAATGATTTGGCGCTCATTATTGGCTGGGAGTATTGTTTTGAATGTTCCGCCAGGTATGGAGGAAGAACAAATAAATTCCATTTCATGTTCGGCATATGAACCATTTTCCCAAGATTTAGCAATGGAAAATAAATATCAGTTGGAAGAAGAAGAAGACGATGAGGATGCGAATGTGCCTAAAATATTTGAAAATCATCTCTACTCAACTAATCTATCAGACGAAGGAGTGGTTGAATTATTTATTCAACCAGGTGAGATAGTGCGAAAAAACCAATTGTGTGCTTTGGTTCATTCAAATAATGATGCATGCTCTACTAAACGTATGTTATCGATAATTGATGGTGTTGTTACAGCAGTCTCTGTCAAAACGCATTACGCATATGGTGAATTAATTGCATGTATATCAAAGGAGAAAAAAATAGTTGATAAAATGATAAGATCCAGCAGTACTACCAATGAACATGACATTGCCAATTCAACAAAGGAAACTGAAAATGAAATAAACGGACGAGAAAATGGAAATAGCAAGAATAGTATTGAAGAGAACGATCTTGTTGTAAATGGCGAAAGTGTTGAAGAGTCCTATGAAAGTGATGCAAGTGAAGAATTTTAAAACATGAACAATTTTTTAAAAATACATGTACGACTTCGTATGATACTTCGTACGAATATAATATATAAAAAAAAATATTAAAAAATACTTTTTTCGTATTTTAAATTGGATCATTCCCCATAATCATTTAAACCATCTAATCGCCTCTCCTCTGCATCCTCTTCTTCTTCTGTGGATACAGGTGAGTAGCTATTTTCAACGTAACGCTTTCCTTTAAACTGCTTACCAGCATAAAATTTATAAAATAATATGGATGCTGTAAGCATCCAACAGAAAAACGATAACATGGCAATTGTTTCCCATTCTATTTTATCCATATACGATGGATTACTATCATTCACTGTTCCAAGACCAGCCACTATTACATTGTTAGCATTTCTATTCAATAATGTTTTCCGTGGAATTTTACAAAAATCAGGAAATACAGGTCCAACATTTAAGCCAATTTGCTGTTTTAGCAAACAAAGAGTTCTTCCCATTCTGGGTTTGTCTATTTCGTCTAACGATGCTGTAGCTTCTTTTCTAGACCATAATCGTTCAGCTGTGTAACGTAATGTATGAAAAAAGGTTAGATATTTTCTTTTATCTTAACTGTACAGTATATAATGTATTTCTACAGGGGAATCTTAGGATTTACTTACCAACAGCTGGCAATCTGGAAAATATTCGATGGTCTAGATTATCATCATCTGCATGCTCATCCCAACATGCAGCTTCACCACCGAGACTCAATGTACTGCTACTATCATCAATTGTTTGCTGGTACATTTTTTGCCATGATTGTGATAAATCATCTAAATAGTAACCAACACTTGACGTTGTTTGCAAGTTCCGCTGATGCGCTATATTAATTTGCGATGGCAACCAACCTCTCCACCATTGAACTACATGATCTTCAGTGAGATCTGTTATGCTTAAGGTATCATCCCAAACAATTGGCCTTTTGTTTTTTGTTTTTGCAAGTTTGAATATTTTTTTTGTAAAAATTCCTTGTAATTTTGAATGCCATGGTACGGAATTTCCAACTTTTTCATAATTTGCTTTCCATTTTTTAATTTGTTCATTTGTTTCCCAGCAATCAGCATTTACTTCGTCACCACCAAAGTGTATATAATTATCAGGAAACAAATCAAATATTTCATTTAATAGTGGTGTTAACAATTTTAAAATTTTTGGATGTAATGGATTTAGCGCAACCTTATCAACGCCGTGCTCCATCAATCTTTCATCTGCTTTTACTATATTTGGGCATCTGACAAGTAAACCAGTATCAGCAGCATCGATGCTAAGACCACCCCAGCTTCCTGTATGTGCGGGTAAATCAAATTCAGGTACGATACGAACACCGCGTTTCCCAGCATATTCTATAAAATCTTTGATTTCATCTCTTCTATAGACAGCATTTTTATCATCATATGCACCTTTTGCTGCCAAATTTGGATAGATTTTCGATTCGAATGGGAAGCTTTGTGAATCAACTATATGCCAATGGAAAACATTCAACTTTAATCTTTCCATGCCATCTACAACATTTTTCAATCTGCTTAAAGGAATAAAATGTCTAGAAGTATCAACCATTAATCCTCGCCATTTAAACCTAGGCTTATCATGAATATAAATTGGTAAACCACCAAAGATAAACTTACCGTTATCAATATATTCCACGCTATATTGTAGAGACGATAGAGCACGTAACACGCCAACACAGCTACTTGCATTTATTTCCACTACTACATCCATATCCTTTCGATCTATAACCATGTTATACGACTCATCAACATGATTATCAGTAACAAAACAAGTTTTATCCATATTATCACCAATTTCCAGCAAATTGACTACTACTAGAGTATATTGAATTGGTAAATTTTTCAATTGTTTTGACCAGGTATCTTTAACATTTTTCCGCAAAGGTATGAAATGCATTCGTGTATATGGTGCATCATTTACATCATAAACCGATAAGTGTGACTGCAGACGATCAAAAGCTTCGTTTATGACATTAGATACTTTTACATTTTTTACAGGTATACCAAAGTTGAGATTCAATTGTTTTGGACTTATTATTGCTATTTTTCCCCAACCTCCGCTTAACATTTCATTTCTATCAAATTTGCCATTAGTTGGTTTTGTACAATTAATATCAAAAGGTTTTGGCCATATTAGATCTGCGGGTGACAAATCTCCAATTGGTTTGTCTAAATTAGGTGCAAAAGCCATCGTTCCAGATTGATGATGATGATAATAATGGTATTGCGTATTCTTATATTTTGTTGTTGATATGTTTCCTCTCTTAACTTTCTTATTTTCTATAATATTTTAAATAAAAATCATAGGCTATATTAATAGTTGTAATAGTACCTGGTATGCTGGTATGATTAAAATGATGTTATTAATGATGTGCTTATGAATGTAATAATAAGAAGTTGCAGTTGAGATATTATTAATAAAAAAAGAAAAAATATTATTATATATTAGTTCCACAGAGATGTGTTGATCTAAGTGTGTATTTATATTGCCACTAAGTACTTTTCAGTTAGTTAAATAGAACCAAACAACAATTACTACACAAAGCATATATGCGATATATTTACAATCAACTATGAGTGGTTATGGTTTACCTGATCCATACGGTTTGCTTGACGGCCAACCGCAGATGCAAATCTTCGTACTTGAAAATGCAAAAATTATAATGAGGCCAACCGGCGGGTGGTTTTTGCCTGCAGGGGGGAAGCAAGTCAGTTTTAGTTACAAGTATGCACTGAATGAATGGCCTCTTCTCACTGGAAAAATCCATGATTCTACCTTGGGAATGTTTGCCGGTAATGGGGCACCTAATAGTAACACTGCATTTTGTATTGTCTCCCGTTTTCCTCTGCAAGAGCATGAATTAACAGGAAATGATGACGCCAGTCAATTTGTTTCAAGGCTAGAAGGTGAAATAGAAAAAGCGGTGAATAGAATTGCTGGCGCATCAGTAAACTACGGCCGCCCCGACTTCTGCAAGCCATATATCCCATTAATTTTGCCAACACCATTATATGGTATATTGACGAGCGAAGAATGGGCGCAAGGCGCCAAAATCATCAATACTGCCTGGCGAGACTATTATGATCCACAAAAGAATCACTTGTGCGCGGGTAACAATTTTCTGTATGGAATTGGAGCAGCTGTTGTCATGTTTCTCTTGGCTGGTCTATCCAGCATCGATGGGCCAGCTGGAAGCGTTTTTACTGTGTTTACAATCATATACTTGGTAGGCTTCTTCGTGCTTGTTTGCAAACATACGGTAAATGCCGAAGTGAACGGCACACAGCCCATGTGGACAGCTCTTCGGGAAGCGCACGAGAATGCTTTTGGTAGAAAGGTAAGGATAACCTGGACCCCTGGGGCAAGCACTTATAAAAAAAACGCATTGCCAGGTCAAGCTGGGAGCTATATTATAGACAAGTTTTGTGTAGAGATTCTCCAAAGTGGGGGTTACAATGGACAACAACAAATAGTAATGGGACAACAGCCAATGTTACGACAACAAGTGGTAATGGGTCAACAACAAGTGGCAGTGAGACAACAGTCAATGCCACAACAACAAATAATTATGGGACAACAGTCAATGCCACAACAACAAATAATTATGGGACAACAGCCAATGTTTCAACAACAAGTGGTAATGGGGCAACAAAATGTTACAAGTAGTGTACCACAGATATAAAACAGGTTCAAAAAACTCTAATTAATTACGATATAATTGATATACTTGATATACGTTATATTTTTATTTTTTATAATAAAGTTATGAAGTACATAAGTATGATAATGATAT
>LT649514.1:0-22385 GCA_900128395.1 Stramenopiles sp. TOSAG23-2 | reverse complement strand
ATATGAAAAGTAAGTGTACTTATTTGATAGCTGTCCGCGATAGTCGACAGTCTCTGGCATTCCGGGCATTCCTGGCATTCCACAGCATTCCACAGCATTCCTTATTAGCATTCCAGCATTCTTCCATCATAGCATCATAGCATTTCCACAGCACATGACATTACGGTTAATAATTGGTATTCTGGTATTCCTGGTATTCTCACCACGGACTCCTCCAAAACTTCTTCCAAAATCAAGCAATTAAAATTAAAAATCAATATGGATTTTTATATAGTTATTATAATAGGCACATAGTATAATGTTAATAATATTAGTATATATTTGATATACATATTCTAATAGTTACTATACATAATATCGGATATTTAATATATATTTCAAATATAATAGTAAATCTAGTTTTAATGCTAATTCATGGAACTTTCTATCCCTGTTCTTCATCTCACTGTTCGCAACAAAAATACGAGAGATTGTGATGTGATGTGCTTAACTGCCTTCAAGCCTTTAAGCCTATTCCCATACTAATCCTTACTTATGTGATGTACGCACACTCACATTTCATAACTCTATATATATATATATTTGAAAACTATATTCCTTCTAGAGATAGACAACATCAAACAATTTGTGAAGTAGAACAAACAACAATATAATTGTAATAAGTTTTATCATATCAAATATTAATAATCGCTTATTATATAATATTGTATCCAAAATTAATATTGTTACTTTAAAAAATACGAATTTTTTGTATATTGTAATATTATAAGTATTATTATTATAAATTATAATAGTTATTAAAAATATACAACTTGAAGAAACAATAAAATATATATCGATATCAATAATAAAAAAGTAATAACATATTGATTTCGTCATGACATCAATGGAATTATTACCTATGAACATCACGGAAAAAATGAATCAAAATAAATGGCGATCAGAATTACGAGAACATGATGCTATTGATGCTATGGATGGTGATGATATGTGGTATGAAGCAAAAATTATAACGTGCGATAAAAAAAGTGTAACTGTACGTTTTATGGGATGGAGTTCGAAATGGAATGCAGTTTTCTTACGAACATCATCACGAATTGCACCGCGTAATTCTAAAGTACCCAATTGGAGAAAAACTTTGAAACCTGGTAAAGGTGTTGAAGTCAGTGGTGATAGCAGTACTTGGTGCTCCGCAGTTGTATGTGATTTTAATGTGGATGGAAATAAATTACAAATATTCAGAGCACCAAGTTGTACTAGAGAATGGTATGATCTAGATTCACCGTTACTTGCAGAACCATATACACATTGCGGTTATAAGGTCGAAGCAGATTCGGTTGAACGGCGTAGAATGTTAAATGCAAGGCGTGCTTTATTTAAACTAGAACTGGCAAATGTTCAAAGTGAGAAAAAGGCATATTTACAAAAGAAAGTTGGTGAAGATTTAAGCACATTTGTAAATAATGAAGAGTTAAGTGATATTACTTTTAAATTTACAAATGAAAATGATCCGACCATACATGGGCACAAGATGATGCTAGTTGCTAGATCTCCATATTTTCGTTCTATGTTATTAGGTGGAATGATGGAAAGCAAATGCAATCTCATTACAATACATGACGTCTCATACAATATATTTTTAGAAGTGTTACATTGCATATATACAGGTAAAGCTAATAATATAAACAATGAAAATGTATTTGAATTGTTACAAGCTGCAGAAATTTATTGCCTAACTGATTTAAAAGATCAAGTGACACAATATTTAGAAGATTCGATAGAGGATGAAAATGTGATTGACATATTAATTGTCGCTGATACGTTTGGATTATCTAAATTAGGTGAAAGGTGCATTAGATATGCAATTGTAAATTATTCCCGTTTCAATGAAGCAAAACTTGTTACACAATTGAAAGAATCTAGTAATAACATCATATCTGATATATTGCAATTGAATGTAGATAAGACAGATGAAAAAGGTGTAAGTGAACAGAAAGTAAGCAATACTGAAACGTTCATGTTGACGCTAGCGGAGAAATTTCAAATGTCAATTGATGGTGTAACAAATAAAAAAAGAAGCAGAGCGACAAATAGTAACGATGAAAATCAAAGGAATAGAATAAATTCACATTGAAAAAATGTCTTTATGGAATGTGAATAGGATTAGCACAAATGCAAGAAGTAACTATTTGTGTCTTTGTGTGTGCGTGCTTGTTGCGTGTGAATGTGTATGTAAATATATTAGAAAAAAATGTAAATAAAAAAAATATGTAAAATAAAAAAACGAGAAGGGCGAGGAGAAAGAAATGTGTGTGAGAGTGAAAAGTACGAGTACGAAAGTACATAATGGGAATTGCGCAGTATATCAAGGGTGTGTGTAGTGGAAAAACTACGCGAGTACAAAAATATTACGTGCGCAATGTACTTCTGCGTGATTGTAAATATCACTTCGTATATATTCATAAATGTGGATACTGAGAGAGAGAGGACTTCCAATTGATAAATAAAATGTTAGTATACTAATAAGTACAAATTACACATATTTTACTATCAAACCTCGTCCATTATAATTCCTAGATTCTACGAAAATCAATCATATTTAAATTTTATGGATTTTAATAAAAAACTTTTTTACTTGTGTACAATCTTCTCCATCGAATGTGGCAAATTATGATGAGGTATATTCCTAACAATATGAAATGTATGATGTGCATGTGTCCAATTATACATCGTAAGGAACAATACAAAATGCAAAAACAAAAAATAGAAAAATAAGAATGCTCTTGAATATCGATTTTTCATGAAAAAACGTCCGCCAATTAAGATGATTTTGTCAACACTATTTAACTTTTCAAAACGTTTATTTTGTTCTCGTTTATGAAATTGCGTAAATGGATTTACACTTTGTTCATATATTTTTTTATATTGAGACATTGATCCTGATTCCATTAAATCATCGCGTTTATTATTATTCGATAGTAGCGCCATATTGTTCCTAGATGACGTTCGGCCGGTGAGTTGCTCCTTTGACGATTTACGACGATCATAACTTTGTAAATATTTAATTTTTTCATATAATTTCACATTGTCAGCTCTTAATTGCTCTGCGGAAGTTCTTGATGATTGCAATAATTGTGTAGATTTAGATACTCTACTTTCTAATTCTATTACCCGTTTACGATATCGATCCCGCTGGCCACGTAGTATATCTTCCATTGACGCGGCTAATTGATTGTTGCTAGTCGTATTTGTTTGTAGTAATATTGTAGGTGTTGCAGGTGCATCATCTACAATTTTTTGTAATAGACTACTGGTACTATTATTTGTGAACGACGATGGTGGGCTATTATTATTACTGTTGTTGTTGTTATTGTTGTTATTGTTACCGAAAATATTACGCCTTGCATTACTTTCATCATTATTATCATCTACATAACTTGTATTTGGTGATGCACCACTCAATGTATCACGATTGGCTAAATCTTCTTCTAATTGATCAATCAATTTTTGTTTTTCCTCACAATCATTTTTAAATTTATTTAGTAAATTTTGTTCCACTTTGAATTTGGTTTCTAAATCTCTTATATCGTTCTTATACTTTGTTAACTTTGATTCCATGGAATGATATTTTTTTACCATAATTGATTCTAAATCAGATATTTGTTTATTATTGTTATTGTGCCCATTATTTGCCACCATGATCTCATCCTCATCGTTTTCTTCAATAGAATTGTACAAGATTAATTGTAATGTGCGAAGTTTTGATTTTGTTTCCATATAAATATCATTACTGGGCCTTTTGTTTAATTCATTTTTTAACTCCAATAGTTCAATATTTAGTTTATTCACCATGTCGTCATCATAATTCTTGTTATTGTTATTGTTGTTGTTACTATTATAATTCAAATCTTTCGAAATAAGAGCTTTTGATTTACAAAATTGTTCAAATTCAGAATATGAAATAGAATCACCATGGTTCACATTTAATGCATCCCATAAAAATTTTATTTCAATTCCATTCATGTCAACATGCATTTTCTTTAACCCAAGTTCCAATTCTTTCATGGAGATAGAACCATTATGATCTTGGTCCAATACTTTAAAAACAGCTTTTAAATCTTTTGCTAATTTCAATTCAACGGCTGTATTAAAAACGGCTGCAACATCTGTATTTGAACGGTACCTCCCCCCATCTATCTTTTGGTTCAAATGGTCAATAATTTCATCTTTTGCAGTTAATTCTGCTTGTAAACGTAATTGAACTGCTAATGTATCTTTCGTATTACGACTAGTTCTACTAATGCTGCTGCTGCTGCTGCTACTACTATTACTACTACCATTCTTAGCTGCCATTGCGTTCAGTTTATGTTCCAACATTTGTATACGATTGTTTGCATTATCAAGCTCATCAGATAACATAGTCATATCACTTTGATTTACAGCTTGTTCCTCATCCACACGACTTCGCAAGGCAAATAATTCCGTTTGCGCAGCATCTTGTTCCTCACGAGCTCTTGCTTCACCTTCTTTCGCTTTTTCAATTTTTGCTAAAAATTCTTGAATTTCTTCTTGGAATTCATCTCTTTCTCTATCAAGAATTTCTTCCATTTTTTCTTTGTGTGTTATTACTTGCATTTGTATGTTACTATCTGCACCTGATTCTAACTCTTCGATTTTATTTTCCAATTGTCGTATTGTGATATCTTGATTTTTTAAATTCATTAATTCACCTTCCACTTCTTTAATTTCTTGCTCTAAACGTTTATTTGTAATTTCCAACTTTGTCACCTTTCTTTTCCATGGTATTAATAATTTGTCTTTGCTTTCCTCTGAAATGCTATTATTATTATTATTATTATTATTATTATTATTATTACTACTACTAGATGGTTTCTCGTTATTTTGTTTATTTGCTAATGTATTGAAATGTTCTTCTGAATATTTAGCACGTTTTGTTAATACATCAATTTCTTTTTGATATAATTTTAATAAAGCTGGAAATTTATTTAATTTTTCCTCATTATTATATTTTTTAAATGCTTTTGTTTGCGTTCCAAGATTTTTCCTTGATACTTTGCAATTTGTCTCGTATTGATCGATCGTTGCGAGTATCTCTTTGTTGTTGGTGGTGGATGATGACATTTTGTTATCTTGCGATATAATAATATTTGGTCTAGAGAAGTTGAATTCCTTTTCTCTTTTTTATATACCATATTTTAATTATGGCTGCTATGTATATATATATATTAATATATAAATGTGTGTGTATTAGTTTGAATCGTGAATTGATGATGGCCATCGTAGGCCTTTAGCATTACATAGCACTGGGGGAAATTAACGACAGGAGACCGAAATTACAAAACTAATAGATTTTTCTGTCCATATAAATATCCGATATTATAGGATATTTATAGCACGACCAGATATAGTTAGAAAGAGGGTTTATGTTAATGCTATACGTATATTATATTATCATCCGCGAAATTCAACGAAAAAATAATTCCTCCACCAAAAACAACAACAACAACAAAAAATATAATAGTTGCAATATATAAAAAATTATCTAATAGAAATAAATAAGAATGAAATTAATTTTGTTATCATCTCTGATGTCAGAAAAATGAAATAGTATATAGTACTTACATGCATATACATAAACAAAGACGGCAACAAACACTACTCAACAATTAATAGCATGTGTTCTATTAGAGGATTATGGCTATTGAATGAATCTGGTGGTGTATTACTTAGTAGAAAATTTTCCACGGTAGAAAGAAGGGTAAGATTACGACATGAAAAATATCATGAAAGTGATAATTCCAATGATAATAATAAATATTTATCATATAAAGAAGTAGCTGTACCAGACGATAGAGAATTTTCAAAATTATTTCAAGATGATTATTTAAAGCATTTTCATCATTCATTTTCACCTGAATATCCCATTTTTGGACTTACACGTAGAACACCATTAACAAATAATGCACGCAATAATAAGAGCAATAATGATACCAATAATAATAATAATAATAATAATAATAATAATCAAAATGGTAATATTAATAATACTAATATATTAGTCTTATGGCCAATTGTTGTATTGCATAGATTAAATGTTTTCTTAGTTGTGTTACCAGAAGTGGATGGTTTTCCTATCGCGAGATTACCAAAGGATAGACCTAGAGCCATTCAGTTACCATGTGTAACTTCGTCTTTTGCTTTTTTAGAAGCTTTAGTGTATGTTATAAAACCATGTGCACCTAAATTTGGTAGTGATAAATTGGCAATTGTGCAATGTCAAATAAGTAGCATGATACCATTTGGTACACCATTAGAGACTGATGCACATGTTATCAATGAGTTACATGCTCGTGGTTTCAAAGAATCAGAGACAAGCGTGCAAAAACGACCTGCGTGGAAACCATATATATTGCAAAACAGTGCACAAAAATTAAAATTACATGTTCGAGAAGAAATCCAATGCATACAATATGGACGTAAAGGCGTGGAGGATGTATGGACACTTTCTGGTATCATCACATGCGATGCAACATTGAATGGTGTACCACGTGTTAGTTTGCCATTGAGTACTGCAAATGCTTTAACGGATATGTTAGTCGATACTTGCGCATTGCCTCCAGCAGAAATAGATAGTAAATTAATAATTTTCACACCACCAAACCATATAATTGAATTATGTAGATATAGCTTTACCTTGCCAGCAAAAACAAAATTGCCATTGTCAGCAACATATCAAGTAACTGATGTTTCAGAAAAACGTGTAAATGTTCGTTTAACTTTGAAATGGGGAATGTTGGCGAATTATAGAAATTTAATGAAAGAGGCAACTATACGCTTACCATGGAAAAATTATGGAAGGATTATATCCCATGCGTTGACTCCATCATATGGCTCTGTTATTCTAGCTGCAAATGAAAATTCTATGGTATGGACATTAGGTTCAAATTTTTTCGCTCAAGGGCTAGATGCAATATTATCAGGGACTATTCAATTTGCATCAAAAACGTTAGAATCACCAGCTCGTTTGCCTACTCCACCATCAACACCAATTGTTGCACCTGGGATTGATCGTGGAATTTGCACTGGTGATGAAATGCCAATAAAGTTACATGATTACTCTAATAATGATAACAACAACAATAAAGATAACAATAATGTTGATAAACAAGTTGATGATAATGATGCATCAATTGTCGGTTTAGAATACAATACATATGCACAAAATAAAATGGGGAAATTTGAAGCGAGAACATCATGGAATGTTTATGCAAAAGATGATTTGGATGGTCTTGAATCTGGAGATAATTATCAAAAGATACGTAAGCGTAAGGATCCAATGCTTGTCAGTGCAAATTGTTATGCAGAATTATCGTTTGCTATAAATAATTATACATTAAGTGGAATTACTATTGATAAAAATGCTGTTTCAATTGAACCAAGTATACAAAGTACACATATATCCATTGAAGCAGATGTATATGCTAATAAATTTATAATTTGGAATAGTAGTGTTGCGAATGGTGAATCGAGGTATGCAGTCAATGCTTAAAAGAGTTGTGAACATTTATAATAAGGTATTTAAATTATAATATTAATACACACTTAGTCTGCGTCGTCAGACTCTTTTTAATACACACTTTAGATTTTAACCAGATCATTAAAAATACACTTTAAATATCATATACGAAGTACTTTTGTAATTTTTTAATTTTTAAAAAATATTTTTTTTAAATAAAAATGTACGTAATAATAACACTATTTGGCAATAATTGTTTTATGCATATATGATCAAGATGAACTCTATCGCAATGTTACGATTCATTGTCCATCTTTCAGTTTAGTGAGATAGATTTGTCTCAGTTATTGTATTCTTTCTGGAGAGTAGGAATTATCATGAGTAAATTAAAAATAAATTATGCATTAATTAAACATTATATGATAGTAAGTATGCATATATCTTTATTCCTTTAAAAACACTACACACGCACAGACACAGACACAGACTTTTTTTTCTCTCGCATCTCATTTCTTCCCTTTCATATTAATCGCTGCTTGGAAAATAGCATTTGCTTCTACTTGCCATGGGCCTTCCTCTGATACACCTGTCATTACCATAACTGTGCCACTTGGTATATCAATAACTATATATTGACCATTATGTCCTGAAAAAGTTGGCTGTGACCCATCCGGCTTTTGATGCCAGAAAAAAAGTTTATATCCACATCCTAGAACACCTTGTTCTTGCAACATCGTGGAGTTGATATGTTTATTTTTTGACCATAAATGTTTATCCTTTGATAAATCCCAACTGGTAAATTCGTTTACATACTTTTCACTTATAATTTGTTTCTTATTCATGAAACCTTTCCCTGCTATTAACATGCCTAATCTACACCAATCACGAGTTGTCATGCCAATACCAATGCAATTGAATTCATTTCCTTTGGAGTCGGTACTCCATGTCACTTCATCTTCACCACCCATTGGTTGATAAATGCGTTGTTCAAACAGTTGTGAAAGTGTCATGTTTGCAACTTTTCGTATTAATATACCAATTGTTAATGCACATAATTCATTATAATTAAATGTTGCACCTGGTGGTGCATTTGATTTTTTATTCCATCCGGCTACGACTGGTAATATATCTGTATTTTCGGGAAACGAAAAACATCGAGGATATAATGAATTATAATCCTCGCTCATATGTGTAATTTCTGCACCAGATGCCATATTACCTAAATTCCTAATAGTGGATTGGCCATGCAGTGTTCCTTTTAATTCAGGTACGTATTTTTCCACTGTGTCATCAATGGAATCAATCCAGTTTGAATCTAAACATATGCCTAATAATAATGATGTAACTGATTTTGCCATACTCCAACTTTGAAACCTATGTTTATTATTTCTTTCGTGTAAATATTTTTCAACAAATATTTTACCTTTTCGAGCTATCATGAACGAGGTGACAGGATATTGCTTAAAATAGTCTTCTAATTCATACATTTCTCGACCATAACGATATTCAAATGTATCTTGATATATAGGTGGGCTCCCATCATCAAATTGAAACGGTTCATTACTTGGTTTGATAATATGATGTGGAAAAACTTTTTCGTACCCATGGCTATAATTGCCTATACGGGTAAATTTTCTATCATCAAGCAAGGCACCTAATTTACTTTTATACCCTGGAGAAGTAGGATATCCTAATGATTTTCCCCACAAATTATTTGGGTCTTTCAATTGTACTTTCGACATATGTATCTCTTCGCTTGTCTGTATTTTCTTTGTTTAAAGTTTTTTATTATATTCTTTCGTTGTTTTATTTGTAGTATCATATACAAATTATTTAATTTTGTAATTATTTATTCTATCATATTTTTTATATTTATATAAATTCATAAAAGAAGTTTTAAAAAACGTTAGACATAGAGTTACAACTCTCTATCGATAATATACTACCAGGTATAAATGAGTTATGGTCCATCAATGAGTAAATAATAATAATAATAATCGTCCATTTTAAGGGGATATTGATATTAATATCCATATTCTCTTGGTCATGGCCTGGTGAAATAGCATTAAATATAATCGGAACAACATTCAACGTCATGTGTGTTTAGTCAATATAAGCACACGTGATACAAATCAATTCTACATTTTAATACAGTATATATTCTATTTTAAGGGATACAAATATACAATAAAAAGTACGCAATAATAAAAAACGTTTCATATATATTATATCCACACAATTACTATATCTATTACGACCAGATATATGCACATATCATCTATACAGTAGTAGAATATACAAGAACGCTTGGTATAATATATATATATATATATCCAGCCAGGTATAAACATAGACACAGAGCAATAAAATTAATTTATATATAATTATAACAAGTACTACATACATATATATATATATTAGAAAACAAATATATATATTACATATATAGATAGATAGATACAAATTAAAAAATAAACATATGGAAAGACAGCCACAACCACCATCTAGCAATGCTGGTGGGAATAACTTACCACCAGGTGTAGGTGCAAGGACTGTCGTTCGACGTCGTTCGGGTGGGAAACATTTTTCTAGAACAGTTAATAGTAGTAAACATCCAACACGAGATGAATTGCATAATGGACCGACGAGGAAAGAATTGCCAAAGGAAGTTCAAGAGATGGAACGACAAGATACTGTTTGTAAATTTTGTGGGGTATCATATTTAGTATTTAGTGAAATTAAAGAGTTGGAAAAAAGGTTAGAAGATTCAGAAAATAAGATAAAACAATATTCAAAACGATTGAAAGATTTTGACAAGTTGAAACGAAAATTAGATCAATTGCATGAAACGCATCAAACTGCGCAAAAAAATCAAATGGCCATATTAGAAGAAGAATGGATTGCTCGTACCAACGCATTATCAGCAAAAATTGAAATGTTAGAAGAAGAATGTAAAGTTCAACGTTTCAATGGAAATAAAGCAAAATTATTTATGGAAAAACAACGCAGAGCATTGAGTGCAGTAAAAGGTGCTTTAAAACGTGAAAAAGATGCATTAAAAAGTATACGAAATGATGCAAGTGCTAGTATTAAAGATATGGGCTTATTGATGCAAAGTACATTAAACGAAGTCCAAGTTATGGCTCTTCGTTTAAAGAAAGAAATTGAATCCAGGGAGAAAGGTGATGAATTACGCAAAACATTGAAAGGACAAATTGAAATATTAGAAGAAGAATGGAAATCAGATGTGCGCCGTCTAGAGGAACAATTACGAACAAAGACAACAGAAGTGGAAAATAAACATTTAAAAATAGAAGAAAATATGAAATTTAATCATGAAAACGAAATGAAAAACATCAAAGAACAATTACAAAATGAAATTAAAAATTCTCAAGATTTAAAAAATGAATTGAAGCAAATGGAGAAAAATGCAAAACAATTAGGTAATTCACACAATGAGAAACATGATCAACTATTAAATGACATGAATGATTTGAAGAAAAAAGTAAATCAACAAGAAACACAAATAAAAGAATTAAATCAACAAATAACGTTATTAAATACAAAATTGCAAAACGCAAAAACCGCATTAAATGAAATGAAAGATGAAAATAAACATTTGATGAAGGAAAATACACGTTTAAAAAATGATTTATTATTAGAAAAATCAACGTCCAAGTCTACTATACAAAATTTAGAAAAATTTTTAACTTCTGCAAATGATGAAATTAAAATATTGCAAGAAAATGGTAAAGTGAAAAAAGCTGAATATACAAAAGAAATTGATACGTTGACAGAAAAATTAAATGCAACTGTATTGCAATTAGAAAATATTCAACATGAATATGAAAATTTCAAAAGTTTACATAAAAATGATAAATCATTAGCAACAGAAATGCAAGAAAAATTAGATGCAGCGAAGGCGGAGTATAGATCACAAATAGAAAGATTAAAACATCAACATCGGATGGAAATGGATAAATTAAAAATTGATTGTGATAATAAAATTGAACAAGTCAAAGTAGATTTCAAAGAAGAAATTGAAACTTGTAAAAAAGATAAAATCAAAGCGCAAAGTAAAGCGCATGAATTAGATATTGAAAATAAAAAATTAATGCAAGAATTAGAAAATGAAAAAAATCGATTTATTGCTTTAATGGAACAAGTACATCAATTAAACAATCAAATTAAAGAGAAAAATAACGATATTAAACAAATTGAAGCTGAAAAAATAAATGCAATAAAAGAAATTAAATCAAAGCAATGGGAAATAGAACGTTTACGTGCAGAAATGGAAGATATGAAAGGTAGCAAAGATAAAGAAACTAGCGATGGGCTTGAAATGTTGGAAAGACATTTAATAAAATTATCTGAAAAAATCCGTAAGAAAGATCAAGAAATTGGTAATTTAGAAGCAACTGTACATCGGCAATGTAGGGAAAGGCAAGGTTTATTAGATGAGTTGAAACAATATCGACGTGGGTAAATAAAAATATACGGTTCGTATAAAATAAAATAAAAAGCAAAATATTTTTAATCATTTTGTACAGCATGTTACACACAATTGTATACGTATTACGAACCGTTAAATTACGAACGTGGTTCGCATGTTTTTTTCTACGCACGAACTTCGTATATGATACATATTTTTATCATTTGCACTCTACAGATGCAATTTCCTGACTTCTCCTTAACTTTTAATCTTTTTAGAAAGCAGTAGTAGTACTTATTGCAAAGAAACTCGTAATAGATTTTTGATTGTTATCTTTTGCTATTTTGTTCTTTGTTTTCTTCTTTGCCTTCTTCCCTTCCTTCTTCGTCCGTTTTTTCCCTTTGAATACTTTAATGGAACCATCACGGTTCAACCGTAAGTCTCTTCTTGTGAATACTCGAGAGCGTGATCCATCAGGCAGTAAAATTACATCATAACCACCTTCATCATTAAATGCTTGGTTGTCTCTACGCATTTCCAGGACTGCTGTTTTACTATTATTTCTTGCTGCAGTAATATCCAAACAAATTCGTTTTGGATACGTTGATCCTAAAATTACACCTTTTTTTGATCAAAATCAATAGTGAGTAGTTATAAAAATTAACATGGACACACCAGCTGTATAGAGAGGATTTTTAAATTCTTCAGAAATAGAAAAAAAAAAAAAAAAAAATTTAAATCGAAGATTATAAGTAGTGCACAGTAGTGCCGCCAGGAGTGCATGCAATCTGGAAATAATACAACTAGTATCTATAGAATGTCGTATATACATTAACATATACCATATGTATATATAGAGAGTATATATAATAGTATATCTTACTAATACAATATATATATATATATATAAAATAAGACATATATATATTATAAATATAAAGGGGGAAAAAAAATCAATAAAGAAATACTTTAAAATAAATTAAATAATTAAAACAATATGACTTCCATATCATCTTCATTTAATATTGTACGTGGACATAATAGTAATAATAATAATAATGCTCCCATAAGTAATAATCAAAAACAATATACGAAAGAAGAATTAGAAAGCTTAAGACGAGAAGGGGAACATTTACTGCGAGTTGGTGGAGAACAAGTTGCCAGGGAACGTTCAAATACTTCACCTTTGATATATCCTGGTGATTCTGATGATGATGATGATTTTTCATATAGTAATAGTAAAAAAAATAAAAATAGTGATAGTGATGATTCAGAGGAATACAATAATAATCATGGTAATAGCCGCAATAGCCTTGGTAAACGATCTTTGCAATACACATCTATGGATAGTAGCAATCACAATAGTAATATTGTGGTAATAGGCCCGACATTGCCGCCACCAATACGTTCATATTCTGGCAATTCTACATCCTCTTCTTCCTCAAAATCATCATCGAAAAAAAGAAATAAAAATAAAAATGAAAAGCGACATCGTAGTACTTCTGATTTATCTAATAATGATGATCATCTTGTATCCTCTTCATCCTCTTCTGAAGATGAAGAAGATGACGCTGGTATTAGTTTAAATCCAGAAGGTACAGGTAATGTATGTATTTTATAGACACACATGCACACGCACACATGTACATACATATATATTTATACACTATGTTCTTTTACTAACATGTATTTATTATCCATATGTATATATATATATATATTTATTATACAGATTGTTGATGTTAATTTTGATTTTGTCGATTTTAATGAATCCTGTTTTCACATGACACGCCAATTAATTTCCAATTCTGCATGGGCATCATTTGGTGTTAGTGAAATTACAAACGCAGTGATTGATCAAGTTGCAGTAGGAACTGTCATTAAAGTTGACGAGGCAATTACTGGATTTATTACTGCTTTGAATATTAATAATAAAAATATTAAACAATCTTCAAAAGAAATGCAAAAGTTTTTATTGCGTACATGTCCAAATGCACAAAAAATGAATCAAATATTAAGTAATAATAGACAAAATGTTGGGGTTTTGATTAGTGAAAGATTGGTAAATTTACCATCTGAATTGTCCCCGGCAATGCATCGTTCGTTTTTAGATGATATTGAATGGGCTAGTGGGAACACTAGTGGTTTAAATGATTCATTAAGAAAAGAACTTTCATTTGATTATTTAATTGTATTTAGCACGGTGTATATAACAGGAGGAAATAGCAACAGTAGCAGCGGCAGTAAGAAAAAAAAGAAAAAGAAAAAGAAACGTAGTAAAAAGAAACAAAAAATTAGTAATGATGGTAGTGGTACAAATGAACAAATTTATTATGTTAAATTTGAGGACGAAATATTGCGAGATAGTGCTACATTGAGTTATACATGCCCATTACGTACAAGTGGGATAGATACGGAGCCACGAAGTATGGGTCCATTCGGTATTGAAAGTTGTTTAGTCATGGTATTGGAAATTGGTAAATTAAAAGGATGTGTTGAACGATTAAGTTTGTTAGTTCAACAGCAACAATAATATGGTAAATTGATGTAATGGTGACGGCGGTGGCGATGGGGATAAATTAAATTAAAAGAAGAAGAGTTGAATACAATAATCGTCTAGAAATATTGTCATTCACCACATACAAGAGATGTAATTTTAATAAATGATGAGACACCATAGTATAATAATTCATATATATAAAAAGTAAATAAATATATTTTTAAATATTATTCTAATTCATTTTTTGAATAAATTACAGAAGAATATAATTCTGTGAAATTTAGCATGTAAATAGCACCGTGCCACCCACTGATGTTAGGCACCCACCATACCAACCACAAAAAATGTAGCTAATAAATTAGAAATATATATATATATTGTATTAAGAAAAGAGAGTGTGTACATATATATATATGTATATTGAAAATAAAAACATAATAATACATATTCAATCAAGCTGTGTAAGAAACAATATTGAATTAAATAAATATATATTTACATATACCTATTGAGAAAAAAAATAAAACAAGTAATTTTGAAGTATGGCAAAGAAAGGTAAAAAATGTTGTGCATTAAATGGTAAACAAATCGCTGCTATTTTTGGTTTGTTATTATCAGTTTATGCATTATACGTAGAACATAAAGCAGTGGAAATGCCTGGTTATAAAGCAGCCTGCGATATTGAAGCTATTGGTGTTTCATGCTCTAAAGTATTTACAAGTAAATATGGTAGAATGATGTCCTATTTCGGTTTCGTAGAAGAAGGTAGTGATCTAGATCAACCAAACGCAGTATTAGGCATATTATTTTATGGTATCACATTTATTTTACCATATTTAACGTTTATCCCAGGAACTATTAGCAAATTAGGTATGTTTCTAGCATCCTGCATATCATGTGCAAGTTCGGCATGGCTTGGTTATATCTTGGTATACGTATTGGAAGATATTTGTCTTGTATGTGTATCAACATACATTGTCAATGCTATTATTTTAGTATTGGCTTTCTCTGATTTATTTTGTGGTAGTGCAAAGGTTAAAACTAATTAAATATCTCGATGATACATGTATTTATATAGTGTGTGTGCACAAGAAGAAGAATATGTAATCATTTTTTAACTTGGACCTGTGAGAGAGATTTGTTTTTAAAATTCTTGTTCGTATGTACGTGTATTTGTACAGCAGCAGTGTGGGCACGCAGAGAAATATATATTATACAAATTCATATATTACATACTAAAAATAATTTATTATTACATACACACTTTATTCATTTAAATTGTATTGTTAAATCGTTAATTGGCCAATCTTCATATGTACCATCTGGTAAATATCGTCGTACAATCAATGGAATTTTTCCTTTTTCCAATTCTTTCTCAGCAATTTTTAATGGATCTGTTAAACCTTCTAAATCAACCATAACAGGTGCATTCATACTAATTTGCAAAGCACGAGTACCTAATATTCTAGCACGTTCATATTTTGTCATAAAACGGCTCGTGATACGTTGTTCTTTAGGAACAGCTATTCCACTCGAGCCAGGAAAACCTTTATTATCAACCTCCTCCACATTATTATTATTATTATTATCATTATTCATAAGAGTATCACCATCATCATCAACATTAACTACTTCCCCTTTTGGATCGACTATTTCTACTTTATCTACATCCATATTTTGTTAATGTTACTGCTATATCTGCAATTAGAGAATCTCTCTGTGTTTATACAAAACCTCCTCACCCCGCACACTCCTCTCTCCTCACTCCTCACACCTCCTCACAAATTATTCAACATATCAACACCTGAACTATCTTCAAATAATTCAGGAAAGACAGCTGCTACTTTATGTGTTATATAATCACCATAACGTATTGCTTCAACTTTATCAGTTGTTAATTCTTTTTCAACATCACCTTTAGCATTTGTTAATTTTACTTTTGTACTTTTTGTAGTATTTATATTTGTAGCACCATCGCCTTTCATCATTGCATTTGTAATATCATCACTTAATATTTTCGTTTCAAATGCAGGATCAAAAAAAAATGGCATACTAATTCTATCTTTATTTAATGATGCTTTAACACGATGTGGTGTTGCTTTATATAATCCATTTGTCCATAATTGCAACATGTCTCCTATATTAACTACAAATGTATCTTTCACAGGTGGTGCATCAATCCATTCTTTCGTAATTGGATCTTCAACTTGTAAACCACCAACATCATCTTGTTTCAAAATAGTTAATACGCCATAATCAGTATGCCTACCAACACCGAAATTATTTGATCCTTGTGGATATCGAAAGATACGAAATGGTGTAAATGGTTTTGGTTTACAAAATTGTTTTTCAAAAAAATCAGATGGTAATCCTAGTGATAATGCAATTGCATTCATAATAATATGTCCTAATGTTGTTAATTCTTCCATATATTTTAAAACAGTTGTTTTCCATATATTATATGGTTCAGGAAATTGATTTGGACCATGCATTGCCATTTTGTTAATCACTTGTTCCGATTCTAATGAATATTCTTCACCAAAATAAATACCTTCTTTATTATCTGGTTTTCCACTTGTTAATTCTTCGCCTAATGCAAAAAAACCCTTTCCAATGTAACCCAGATTGTTTCATATGTATTTTACTTTTTATATCTACAGATTGATCAAAGAATTTTAATGCTAAATTTTCTAATTCTTGAATTAAATTTAAATCTACCCCATGATTACTAACATAAAAAAATCCATTCTGTAAACATGCATTACGTATTTGTTTAATTACATAGTTTTTATTATTATTATTATTATTATTAAAATTAATTAATGGTTCAATATCAATAATTGGTATTTTATTATCATTATTATTATTATTATTATTATTACGTATTATGGATGTCATTGTATTCACTCACAATATTAATATAGTACTTTCTCTATATAAAAATAAGGAGGATTAAATTTTATGAATGTGATAATCTGATCTACAAACAATACAACACAATATTACGCAAGCCCCATGTACATTGTCCATATATCCATCTCTCTGTCCATTTATACATTTATACAAGCTTCATATTTTTCTTCACTAGTTTTCTGTTTTTTTTTCACCCACCACACTGTTGTCAATTACATTTATGAAAACTAACCACTTAAGGTAATTATTCAGTAATTGCTCATGTTTTTATTATATGCATAATTATATAATAAATAGTATATATTTAATCTCCCTTAAACATTCCATCATTGATCCTAATTGATATTGTTACTCTATTAAGTATACCAATACAACAAACCCGTTAATAACGTTTTACTCGACTTATACATTTATACACACACTTATATCGATAACAAACTATAAACTCATACATAAGATGGTGTGTGTGTAAGAGAAGGTGTGGTGGGACAGATTGTACGGAGTATTATAAATTGTAGAAATACATTCAGTCATACTAGAAGGGAGCGAAATATTTTACAAATATATAATAAAGAGAAACAAACGAAATATATCGTATTCTACATATATATATATAACATCCATCAATAATAATAATGTCTCTAGATAGTGGTGGTTCGGAAATATTAGAAGGGTTTCAACCAATAGCAAAAAATAATAAAAGAAACAATGGTGGTCCAAATGATTCTTCTTATGATGAATTTAAATCATCAGAATTTAAAGACTTTAGTACATCGTTGCATCATCATCAAATGCCAAATTTTGCAGCAATTTTACCTGATTATAGTAATAGAGAACAAGAATATATCCGTCAAGCATTTAGTGTCACATCCTTTGTTATGGTACGTGATTTACCAACACGTTTACGTCCGTCCGCAACAAACCGTGCTATGGCAGCAAAAATCGATGCAAATAGGCGTTCTGTCGTCTTAGTTCCCGACGAAGATCCGAATGGTAGTGGCGGTAAAGCGAAAAATGGCTTGTTTTCAACATTTGACTACGTGCCATCACGTTATAGTTTAGCAGATGAGTTAAAAACAAAGCAACGGTTAGAAGACGAGGCAAAGCGTTTAGAGATTGGTGGTAGAGACTTTGTATGCTCTGGACAAAGTAAAAAAATGAAATATGAAGATGTTTTTGAAAATAAGGAATATCGTTTTCCATATATGGGTGATGATTTCGATGGTGCGAAAGATCAGCGCTTACGTGCAAAATGGATTGAAGATGCAAAAGTATTATCAGGTCCATTTATGCCATCTGGACGTGGACGTGTATTTGAAAGACCTGCTAGAAGTTTATTGCCTGAATGTCTAAAAGAATTAACAAAGGTAGTACAAGCTGATTGGGATGATTATGAATTTGAAACATTAGCAACAGAGGATGATTTAATATGTATACGTTTTAATAGGGAAACAGTCGAAAGTGGACGTGGTTTAAAAGCATATATGAATGTATTAGCCGCATCGAATCCATCTATACAAAAATTTCAATTGCAACGTGTAATTGAAGATTGGGGAACAATACCTGGTGATGGATGGATTTATTATATGTTAAAACCACCATGGTGTCGTACAAAACTATTTTTTTAATATTTACTCTCTCTTATACAGAACGCGCGAACACGCACCGAACATCTCGTGCCAAACACACTCTCCTCTCTCTTAAATTAATAAAATGCACTGCTGTGACTCTAAAAAAAACTATCCGGCGGCGGTCAGTATTTAATAAATACGAGTATATATTTATATTATAAATATGATATCTTGATCCATCATCAAAGGTCGACGAGATTTAATTCCTTCTTGCACCACCTTTTGGCATTAAAGTATTCATACCAAGTGCTTGACTAGTAATTAAAAATGCGGTTTTCTTTGGCAACAAATTAATTCTTGTATTGCGCATTTGCATGATGTCTTTTAATACATCAATATATTTCACTGCTAATAAATAATCAGTTGGATTTTCACCAGCTTGTACAACTGCATTTGCAATCTCTTTCACACTTTTTGCTTCAGCACCTGCTTTATTCACAATAGCTGCTGCTACACCACGTGCACGTGATACTTTTTGATCCAATGTACCTCTTGCCTCTGTAATCATTTTATCTCTCCTACCTTCACTATCGACAATTGTTGTTTGTTTTGTGGTTTTTGCTTGAATAATAATTTCCTTATTTCGCAATTCTGCTCGTTTACGTTTTGCTAATACATCTTTTAATTGTCTTGCTTCAACACCTTGAATACCAACTTTTTCAATCGTGACACCCCAACGTTGTGAGATTTGATTTAAAGAAAGTTGGATTCCACTAAGTGCTGTTGTATCATCAACAATACTATCGACATCCAATGTCCCTGCTATATTGCGTACTTGTGCTTGTAACAATTTAGCAAGCATGTACGGTAAATTTTGCGAGTTGTAAATCATTTTCTTTGGGTTACTAATTCTATAACCCATAACAGCGTCTAGTGTTACACGGGCATTATCCCTTGATATGACATCTTGTTTTGGAAAGTCCATAACTTCACTTTTAGTTAAGATAATATGATGGTTAATCTTACGTACTGGCACTACGTTGTTTCCTTGTGTAAGGAAATATTTCCACGTATATGTTTTTGGTCTGTATAAAGGCCATAACCTAAAATGCAAACCAGCATTAAGTGTTCCGCTGTATTTTCCACATAGCTCCAACACAACATTTTGCCTTTCTTTAATGATATGAACAGAACGGTAAAACACATATGCCAATACAACAACAATGACGATGACGACAACTGTTATAGCTGTAGCACCACTTCCATCCTCCGACATGATGATTTTTGATTTAAAAACTATATAGTATGTATAATTCCTATATGTTATTAATGATGAGTCGATGGAAATGATGTATAATTACGTTTGTCTATCGATAAATTCCTATATGTTATTAATGATGAGTCGATGGAAATGATGTATAATTACGTTTGTCTATCGATACATTGATCGATCTATCTATTATTATTACAACGAATGCAAGTAAAATGATGTATTCATTCATTCTTATTATCTTAGTTAGCTTTTTGCACGTGCCTTTTTTCCCATTGTTAGTAGTGTTATTGTTTTTGAGAGAAACTTTATGGATCTCGTTTTTCCTCGCTTCGTTGTGGGGATCCCACTACTAGATCACGCACCACATAGGTGTGAGGGTTTCGAATTATAATGCTATGTTAATGCTATTCATGACCTATCAAAACATATACTAACGTCATGTACTTCCACATTTTAATTTTCTAGAGATTTTCTCTGATTTTGCTGTCCAGGCTTTTGCCCCTCGCACCCTCCTCTCGGCACTCCGCTCACTTTAACTTCTTAATCTCCCAGATCTCTCCAACAACAACCAATTTAAATTTCCATATTATTCCAATATTTACAAAAAATAAAATAGAATTATACAAGAGGAAGATTATATAGAAAGCAAACATGGTATATATATATATATTATATGTAAATAAGAAGAAAATAAAAAGTAATCATGTGGACAATAACGAATAAATTAATCAAAGGGATAACAAATATATAGAAAGCAAACATGGTATATATATATATATTATATGTAAATAAGAAGAAAATAAAAAGTAATCATGTGGACAATAACGAATAAATTAATCAAAGGGATAACAAAAAAATCTATAAAATACCATCATGGTGCCACGATAAATGAAATAACAAATACAAAAATAAATAATAAATATTATTATAATTATAATTATCATACCACATCAACATTGTATAAGGAGGAGGAGAATGCAAAACAAAAGCAACAACAAAAAGATAATAATGATGAAGATAATATAAAAAATAAATATGAATGGATGGATGGTACTGTCTTTGATGATAACATAAAATATGATAAAAGAAAATTGTTAAAAAAAGAATTAAAACGTGGTGTTGGATTTATTGGTGATATACGTGAATTAAGACAATCAGGTGGAAAAATTTTTCCAGCGAATGAAACATTAATTGATTTTTTAGAATCGACAAAATTCCCAAATATAGGAAATGTGCAACCATTGGATGAATTATTACCAAAACGTGATTTTAACTCGATTCTTCGCTTAACGACTAATTTAGTTTTAATATCCTTCAATAGCTTTGGACGGACACAAGCACAGGAATGGGGAAATGTGTTCAAATATGATAATCCAGGTGTTAAATTAGTGGAAATCAGTGCATCAGATAATTGGGGTGCAAGATTAATTGAAGGTTGGTTACGTAAATCATTACGATCAACTATAGATAGTAGTTTGCATTCAACTTTTTTTCCAATTTTTCAAGCAGATGAAATTAAAAAATTATGCAATGGTTTAGATATTGAAAATCGTTTAGTATCATATGCATATTTAGTTGATACGCATGGGTTTGTTAGATGGAAAGGTACTGGGAAACCAACAGCAGAGGAGTTAGATTCATTATTACGATGTGGTGTTGATTTAATAAATGATGCAAAGAAGTGAGATTGAAAAAAAGATGACATGGGTTTGTTAGATGGAAAGGTACTGGGAAACCAACAGCAGAGGAGTTAGATTCACTATTACGATGTGGTGTTGATTTAATAAATGATGCAAAGAAGTGAGATTGAAAAAAAGATGAAGGGGAGAGGTAAATATAATACGATCGTAATTAAAAAAATGTGTGATGGGGGTAAAAATCTAAGAGTTATAAATAATATGCTCAATACACTCAATCTTAATAATACTCGTGTACGCGCAATATTCTATCCTCTACGAACTATTTATTAGTGAAGAGCTCTAAAATGCACGTCTGCAAACTAATACGTCCAAACGAGATTATATAAAGTCTATAAATCATTTTTCACCATATCATAAATTTTATATAATAGAGTTAAAATTTACAAATTTACGAAGAACTCTCTCCCACCTCATATTTTTAAAAACATTACCTCGTTTATAGGCGTTTAGGAACGTGGT
>LT649513.1:0-22447 GCA_900128395.1 Stramenopiles sp. TOSAG23-2 | reverse complement strand
AAAATTATAATACATTAACTTATGTATAATATAAATATTGTACGCCACATATATCTGATAGATCTATATATACGAGGATGCCAGTATGCATGCACAGATAAGGAGCTAAAATTATTACAACAAGAGATTATAGCTTATATTACGCGCGTTCGTTTGTGTTTGTCTATACTGTATGTACAAAAAAGAATATTCCATGAAGCGAGGGAGAAAGTTAAATTATTATAATAATGCTGGAAGCAGTATTAGCAATAATAATAATAATAATGATAATAATAATATCGGCAATGATAACACAAACAAAAAACAAAAAATCATTGAGAATAATGGTAATGTAAATAGAAAAGATATTGAATTGCAAGTAAAAGATGAACAGCAGTATATTCAACATAGATATGGTGCTTTTAAAAACTATTACATGTTTAATCCGACGGAAGAGCGAACAAAATTTATTGATACAGAAGATGTTTTAAATTTAATATTTCAACAACATAGTGGAAAAAAAAGTAACAAACTACAGTGCTGTGATATTGGATGTAATAGCGGTGAATTAACTTTGGAATTATATAATATTTTTTCAAAAGTTGATTCAAATAAAAAAATTGAAATGTATGGAATTGACATGGATCAAGATTTAATATCTATGGCAAAGGAAAATGATGTAAATAATATATGTAAGTTCAAAACTTTGAATATAATGAAAGAAAACTTAGACGGAAAACATCATTATGATCTTATTACCTGTTTTGGTTTAACTATGTGGATTCATATTAATCATGGAGATAAAGGTTTGAAAGATTTTTTAGATAAGCTTACATCGAAAACAAATACCTTGATAATTGAACCACATCAATGGAAAAGTTATCGAAAAGCTTCTAAAAGGTTAAGAAAATGTAAAAAATCAGGCACATTTGAAGAATTAAATAATATTCTTTATCGAGGAGAAAATGTTTTTAAATATATTGATGAAACTATAAAAAATAAAGGTTTTAAAAATGTGAAATTTGCAGGGGAAACGAAATGGAAACGAAAAATATTTGTTTATAAAAGAGCATAAAATACGAAGAGTACAAAAAAAAATACACACACACGAATATTTTTAATATATATTTTATATTTTTATATAATTTTTATATATAATATTATTTTGACCTTTTTCAATCACATATAATATGTACTACAAAACAAATTTACAGACTAGAGGATATATTTTGCTCCAATTCAAAAGTTTCATCAGCTGCTAATTTTTTCCATTTTGCAACATATCCAGGCTCAATGCATACCATGTTCTTCCATTCATCATCTCCAAAATCCCCCATTCGTTTTGACTTTGCAATATGTGGATTCCAAACAACAATATCATGATCTTTACCACTTGTTTGTACTTCTATCTTCGCAATTCCAGGTAATGTAACCATTGATGGGGCATTCATATAAATACGATCTGTTTCCTCCGTAAAATTAATTTGTTTACGCGTTTCGTTAAAAACTTTTCCATCCTTTAATTTATCCATAAAAGAGGAACCTTTTAAACCTTTTACAAAAGTTGATTTAATGTCAGGGACTTTGTAATATGTGTGAAGCAATGCTTGAAATTCAAAATCACTTTTACCAGTATTTTTAACGACTAATTTTGTTCTTAAACTTTTTGCATTTAATTCAATTTCATAAAATAATTGAAATTGATGATTCCATAATTTGCGTGTCTCTTCATTATCTTTCAACTCTAATATTAAAATATTATTTTTTAAACTATTCGTATTCCACTCACTTGTACGTGCAAATCCATGGTTTGGTAATTTTCCTGGACCAAACTGTGGAAATACCAATGGTATCCCACCTCGAATAGCTTTTTTCCCATTAAATACGGCATTTTTAGATAACAATAACATTTCTTTCCCATTCGGAAGCGTCCAACTTGCTATTGTACCACCGTGTTTGTAAATAATAACTTGAGAACCAGATGAGTGTTTCAATGTTAAAGTTTCCAAATTATTTATTTTTCCTTGACTTAATATTAGCTTCTTGCTACTATTGTTGCGCTTCCTGGCAGCGAGCAATAAAGTTCCTGCTGCAGCCCCGGCAATCAAGCCTAATGTTGTTGCAGTTGATGATGATGATATTGACGTCATGTTTGTTTGTGTTTGTTCTGCAATAATTGTTGGTGGTATATTTCTACTATCATGTATTACTATTTAATATATATATATTCTACAGCAAAAATCTTCTCTATATTATTGGATTATTGAAATTTAAATTAATAATTTATTGGAAGAATTGTGCCAATTGCACAACAATTGCAACAACAATTTAAATTTAAATTATTGAAATAATAATCGCTAAAATTTTCACAAAATTATTTTGTTTAAGGGGATTCTTGTGTGGTGCTATACAGTAGCTATAGCTATAGTAGAACAAAGCAATCATCTATTTATATTATTGTATATATTAGGATACCACACCAGTCGTCTCCTCATTTTAGTTATACATATATAATATATATGTATAATATTATTTTACGTAATTTAACTTACACAGTATTACTACTATAGATAAAACTATAGATATAGATACACATCATAGTACTGGTAAAATGCAACTGTATATCAATAACCAGAAGAAATACTACAAGAACCATGAAGAAAGAGTTGCAAGAATTAATAGCTTTCAATAAATTTAACTCAAATGAAAAATTTGATAATTGGATTTTAAAATTACAATCATCAGATAACTTTACAAAATGGTTTTTTTCATATCCAAAATTATGGTATAAGTTAATGTTGAAAGTAGCCAAATGCTTAGATGTAGGAAGTTCCTCGTTTTTATTAGAAAATGTTTGCATCGTTTTGTTAAAATTTGTTGGTGGTAATTTTTATGCGCATGAAAGTTTAGTTTATGTAATAGATAATAGTAATAATTCTACGATACAATATATTGTTGAAAAACTTTGTTCCTCTGCTTTGAAACAACCATTACAAGCGCAAATTTGCAAACCATTGTGCAAGTTATTAAATATTCTTTTATTTCGCAAAACAAAATTGATGCAGTCTTCAAGAAATTCTAATTTCTCTCAATTTGTTAAGAAAATCGAAAGTTGTGATAATGAATTGATATTGAAAGAAGACATTTTGTATCCATTAATCAGTTCGATTTTATCTCTCAAAGCATCAAACATTCGTAGTAATTTTTCTTCATCATCAAAATGGAAAAATAAATTAGAAAGAATAAATAAGAAAGAAAGTTGGATAAATATCTCAAATGTACAAATACGTCTGTCCATGGCATTTGTTGTATATAAATCTCCGCAATATATTTATTTTATTAACAAAGACGAAGTGAATGTCCTGTATGATTTATGTTTCAATGTTTTAACTAGTGAAATTAATACAAGCTTTCAAGAAAGTAACAAGTATATAACTAATAATGAAATAGATAAGAATGGTAATAAAAATAATATTCATGATGAGAATAATTACAATAATATTACAATGATACAGCGTTTCCAAGCATATGCCATTATATCATTAGCATTGCAACGTCCCAATCAAAGTAGTTATATAAATAATGCAACATTATCTTTTTGTAAATTTACACGAGAAACCATAGATATGGTTAAAGATCGGTTTGATGCTGCTACTAAATTTGTAGATAAAGAAGATAAATATAATTCATTGTTGAGTGTACAGCCAGCATTGGATTTGATACATGATGCAATTACAAATGCTACTATTGATTTAAAAGACAAAATATTGGAAGTTATGAATACAAATAATTTCACTGATATATTATGGCAAGTTTTAGGATATGTTACAATTGAATTAAATGAATACGGTATTTCATTATGCATATCAATATTAAATACATTAAAGTTGTTAAATAGCAACATACCTAATCAAAAATCAGCATACAATGATCGTGACTTTTTAAATATAATTTTAATATTTGCAACAAATGAAAAGATATTAGAATTATCAATACCAGCTATAGACTTTTTAAAATTGAAAGGTACTACATCGCAAGTAGTTTCATGTATTGATCATTTGCGGTCATCCATGTTAAAAGGAATAGATAAATTAATTATCGTAAAAAATAAGATTCAAATAAAGAAGGCAGGTGCAACGGTTTCTACTAGCAACAACAACAATAATAATAACGATAGTAATTTTCAATTGATTGATTTGAAAATACGCCAACTTGCATGTATATTATTGAGTGAAGATTGGCAACATAGTAAAAATGTCCAAGAATATATGAAATTATTTTCAACTGATGGTAGAGTCATTAAAATATTAAGGCAAGCATTATTATCAGCTAATAAAGCAACTGTACGACTAGGAATGGATATAATATATATATTTTTAACAGCTGGAAAAACAGATATGACAGAGCTATCGTATTTTGCCGATTCATGGGGTACCAGCAATCGTGATATAAATGATGAACGTGTAAATGTGAATGCAGAAGATTTTGAGAAAATGAAAGTTTTAGAGGAAATGTTAGAAAACAAAAATGAAGAATTCAAGGAGCTTCAGGATCAGATGAAGAAAGAAAGGGATCATTTTGAAAGGCAAACATATGAACAAAAAGTTTCTCATGAGGATACAATTAGAGATTTAAAAAAGGAATTGCGAAAGGCAAATGAAAAGTTGACCTCAGAAACAAGTAGATTTGAGGAACATTTGAAGCATAAGGATTCTGTTATTAATTTAAAGGAATTGTCTTTTGAACGTATAGTAGAGCAAACTGACAATTTACGAAATGAACGTGACATTGCTGAAAGGGAAGCTGGGCTTTTGAGGCGGAAACTTCGAGCCTTAGAAAACCGTATAGATGAAGTAGCAAAACAATTATTGGAATCGTATGAAAGCGGTGCAGAGGAAGTTGCAAAACGCGATAAGAAAATACAGCAAATGAAACACTCGCATAATTTTGAAATTGAAAGTATTAAAAAACAAAATAGCAGTTCGATAAATAAATTAAAAAAAGAAATGGAGGATAACATATCCAAATTGATGGAATCGAATAATATAAAAGATGTCGATATTGAACATTTAAAAGAAGAAATCGAATTAAATAAACTAGATTTGATGAAGAAAGATAAAGAACATGACAATGTGGTAAGGCAACTTGTAAAACGCTTAAACAAGATGATTATAGCATACGAGAAGAAATAACAAAAAGTTGAATGTATAATCTTGATGAGATCTGGGAGATACAATACCTATGATAGTACGTATGATATGAAATTTAATTAAAAAAACAAGCCAGCAAGAAAAAAAAAATAAAAAAAATATTAATATTATGCAACAAAAAAATATATATAATATATAAAACCACACTATAATAATTCTTGTATATAATTGTATGATATATCTTTCCAGCTTTGCTGGAAAGACTCTGCGCTTGCCAGAGTACGTATGATACATACTTTCGTAAAATAAATCTAGTTTTTCGTATGATAAAAATTGAGGAGATATATTTACATGTACATTTATTATATTATATATATAATCTTTCGTATATATATATACATGTATATATATTATACATTTTATATACTCGTATATATATAAATACACATCATACAGAAATTTTCTTCTATAAATCGCCATCACTGCTGACAACATGCATTAAATTTAACAACTTGACAAGTTTGACAATTTTCTCTTTAACTATAGCACGCTCTTCCGACGTATAAACGTCTTTTGAATGTGGATGAGCATGGTTTAATAATAAATCTTCAAATATTTCTTCCTCATTTCCAACACGTGGTTCACCAACTGCAGCACGTTGTATTCTACCGACTACATATTCTTGTAACTTTGCGTACAAATATTTAATCTCTGGATCTCTATTTACAATGCGTAAAAAGGCACCTAAGTTACCGGAGGATGGTCCTTCGAACCGTGACACGGCTACTACTGGTTCTTCTGCATCTTTAGCTATTGTAACTTTTGTACAAAATATATTCAAAACGACCAAAAATGTGATAAGATAATTTACAAACTTCATGCTTGCTGTATTCTTTCGTTGTGTGTTTCTAGATAGTGGCAATATTATGACTATAAACTACTGTAGAATTGTATAATGAGTTTGTTATTTATTTACATCTGTTTCATGTATTATAAATGCATTTGCAGCTCATCACAGATTTATTTTATTAGGATTTACCACTTTCAATTATTATTATTATAACCTGAAAGGCCCGACGATGAGGCTACTGTAGAACCCCTGTCCTGAAACCTGAAATCAATTTAAGGACAGAAACAGAAACAGAGAATTTTCACAAAATATTCTGGAGTATGCAATTGGTAGAGTTAAATAAAAGTACCTATCAATATGGCTTTATCGACATACATAAAATCCTACGAGGAGAAAAGGCAAAATATTTTGTTTCAAAAAAATTCTGATTTTTCATTCGCTGCCCGCAAAAGCAGCGGTTAAAAGAGTTTTATTAATAATGTTGTTGTTTTGGAAAGTCAAATTGTAAAAGTATACCGTACGAAATAGAAACATGAACAAAAGCTTTTTTGAATAGAGAAAGAAAGAAAATAATATACATAAACAAAATGAGTAATAAAAATAGCTCTTATACCCATTCCATTTTGGGATTAATGGGGGATGACGATGCGTTAGAAAGAGCAGAAACATTAGTCAAAAACCAACGTAAAGCAAGACCTAAATTAAAGTTAACTACGGACCCAGGTTATGAGCGAGAAAGAGCTAGAGTTCAAGGACAAATGCAAACCAATTCTTACACATCTGCATTGTCTTCTTCAAGCAACAATGCTGGATGGACTGCACATAAAACAACGGATGGTCGAACGTACTATGCACACGAAAAGTTGGGAACTACGTGGGTTAGACCAAAAAATATGAATGAGTCTGGTGCTGTCGGAAAAAAAGGTAATGAAGTCCCTATGTATATTATGTCCCCAAGTTCAAGAAATCGTGGAATGCGTCGTATTAGTTCGTGGAGTAAATTTGATCGAAAACCAGCAAATCCACATGGTCCGTTGCCACCAGATGATGGAACATTTTTTGAGCATGTGGTTACCTTTAGCTGCGATTGGTTTGATTGGAGTATTTTATGTACATATGTCGCATGTTGGGTTGGTATTGTATTCATCATTATTGGGGCAGTCCAAGGAAGTAATGGAAATTTATTTAATAATAATACATTTTTGATTGGTGCATTAATCGTGGGCTTTTTGGCATTTTTATGGTTTGTTTGTCTAGGCGTACCATATATAGCATATCATACGACTTTAGGGCACAGTAGATATTAATTTTGATAATATATATTATATGGCAAGATCTGGCACACGTTGTCACATATAATTCGACATGTATGATATATATTTAATTATTACTTATGTCATAACTACGGTACCTAATTTATATACGCGTGTACTCGTGTATAGTAATATAGTAGTAAGTTTCAGTTATATACTTTAACAATACTGATTTTATTTCCAAATCACTACTACCAAATGTATAGTGTAAGATATACACACTCCCTAGCTTTTTTTCCTATATACTGTATGTAATAATAAAAACGTTAGGGTTTTTCGCACCTCTTCTACTTCATCAAAATATATATACAATACATATCGTAGCAATGTGGAGAGAGTAAAGAGTAAATCAAATAAATACATATCATACTCTGTATATATATATTCACTAGGACTTCTTTCTACTGTAAATATATTCTCCACGTCCAAATACAGCTAAAAGAAAACAACTTAAATAATTGTATAAAGCAGTCATAATATGTCAAACGTCAAGGATCGAATCAAATTGTTTGAAAAAAAGGAAACTAATAACGAAGCAACAACATTACAAAGAAAACCTATTCGACGTAAATTATCATCAAATAAAACAGCTTGGAATAATAATGATATTACCAGCAATAATGATACTAATAGTTATAATGGTTTAGATAAATACAGTCCACAAACTTCAAAAAGTCCAAAAGAAGAATATGCCAGCAAATTTTCTACGCCAATCATACCTGTTGTTGCGGATGAAGAGATTGATTTTTCCAGTAAAAATCAAGATAAAAAGAAAATATTGCAGGAGAAAATTATAGTCAATACGGAAGGTAAAGAAAGTGATGACAATAATAATATTAATAAAAATAATGGTGATAAGATTAATAATGGAAAAGAAAAAGAAAGGATTACACCAATCAAAATTGTAAAAACTGATTTTAGTTTCAAACGTGATCAAAGTAGCCCAAAGCACGAATTTAGCTCTGTGAAATTGCCAGATCACCTTGAAAAAATAAGGCGAAAACAACGTTCATTGAAGAAAAGTTCGAAAAAAGCAAAAAAAAAGAAAGAGAGGCGAAGTGAAAAAATGAAAGATTTACATTCCAAGTTAGGAAAGGAATTGAAATTTCAAGAGCAATTTAAAAAGACCCTTGAAGAGGAAAAGCTCTCTTTGAATATTGATGACAATAGTAGTAGTCCAATAAATTTTAATAAACCTAAAACTTTGATGACTCCGTCGATGAAAGATTTTATGAAACGATTAGAAAAGAAAGATAGTATCACAAAGAATGATAACAAAAGTAATATCAATAACATATCAGGGGAGGAGGAAGCCGAGGAAGAACTTAATAATACGTCTTCAAAAGAAAATAGTCCTCCAATTGAGCATGTTGATAATATCATAAATTTTCAACAAGTAATAGGTTCTAAAGAAAATGAAGCTGTTGATAGTGCAAAAAAAAATAATACTGATGGCACTGTAATAACCAAAAGTGAAAATATAAATAATGAAAAAAAAACAAAGCTACCGGTTCCAACATTGCTTTCATTTGAAGATGGAGATAATGATAACGAAGATGGTGACGGTAAAAAGACGGTTGGTCATAACAACAAAAAACACGATAATAGCAGTAAAAATAATAATCATGGGATTGGGAGAAAAGATTTTAATAATGAAGAAAGTGAAAAAAGGATCATTAAAGATCCTCCTTCCACAATTATGAGTCAGGAAAAAGAGCATACAGAGATAGAAATCTTCAGTGAAACAAATCATCAATACGACAAGGAACTTGGTTTATCTACTGTTGATAATGATTCAAAAACTACTAATGATGTAAGCAAATCTGATAACATACCTAAGACTCTTGATAATCATTCTCATTTGCATGAAGAAATTAATCGTCTTCGTAGTGAATTAGAAAGTGTAAAATCAGCTCGAAATGTAAATATCCTAAATCGTGAGAAGAGTTCTGGAGGAAAGGAAATGCAAGATAATAATGCTACCAAACGTCCAAAAAGCAGTCGCGAAAAAATGGAAGAAAGAAAGGAGACTGCAAGAAAAATGCTGCAAGTAGCACACTCTGTTGGAAAAAAGAAAAGTGTAAAATGGGCATATCACAATCGTTTCTGTTTGCCATCTTGTGGCAAGTTAAAGCTGGAAGATTCAAAAGGGGAAATATTTGCTCGTATAGTTGCACAACTTTGGCTTCACATCGTTTGTGGTTTCTTTATGTTATTTATTTCTATAGTTGCTGTAACGACATATTCTTGGACTCCTCAATTTAGTCGGGCACCTACTGGAATGTCATTATTGGTTCTTACTTTTTTAAAGGCTATTACATCAGCAATCGTTGTAGCATCAATATATAGGAATATAGATACGGCTGCATGTATGTTTCCATTTTATTCGTGTTTTCATACAAAATATGAACCTATGATAATATATGAAAAAGCATGGCTCCGAGGTATTACTTATGCAAAAATATTTGATTTCATAATCGGAATTTGGACGTGGGCCGCTTATGTCCAGGCTAATAATTTTGTTGGGAGACCACGTACGTCTACCCTTGATTTTGTAATGACATGGATATTTTTCACGTTGTTTTTCCTAGATATATGGGCAGTACTTTTGATTGCCGATTTAGGAATGATTGTGAAGTCGTGGTTAGCAGAGATGCCAGATAATCATGTTAGAGATGGGTATACGTTGCATGGATTTATGGATGATGGTGATAGTGACACAGAAGATGATTCAGATTCAGATGATGGTGGTGAATTATTTGTAGATGAAAATAATAAAACAAGAAAAAGTAACAATCTAAATCATTACAATGGAACTCCAAGAAAGCAAAATTCAGCTAGAGCTGCGAAAGAGACACCGCGTACGCCATTGTCGAAACAAGATTCAGCACGTTTATGGGGTGCTAAAACGGAACGTGGGATAGATCGACCGTCATTTGTGCCGAAGTTAGCATTGGGTGGAAAGGGGAAATCTGCCAAGACAAAACCAAGAGTAAGTCACCTTAGTGGTTTGCCAAAATTTCCCAAAATATCGAAACCAAAAAATGATTCAAGTCTTGATTCAATTGATGAAAATCGATCTCCAAAGTATAAAAATAGTGACCATGATAGCGGTAATATGCAATATCATGATGAACATGAACATATATATACTACTGATAATTGTTACCCCGGAGAGGTAGATGCTAGCGATGAGTGGGAACCCCATTTAGATCAAGAGGGAAATCAGTATTATGTATCTAAATATACTGGGGAAAGTGTTTGGGAAATTCCTCAATATAGTGCTGTAGAGGATCACACAGTGTCAATAGCAGGGGCAGATCTGCATCATGATAATAATTATGAAGACCAATATCTTTCTGTCAATAATGAAATTTTACCGCATGATTTTGAAGGGTTCTGGACCAAAATGAAGATAAACTCAACTGTCATGATGGAGTTGCATAGTGTTCCTGCGCCAAGTTCGGTAATTGAAAATGTTTCTGCAAAAGGATTTCGCGTTATCGCTAGTGGAGTTAAAGGTAACAAGTTCACCGTATATTTGTATGGAAAGAATTATAATGAAGACGTGCAATTTTTCTCCGAAATTCGATTTGATTCGATTACACGCCATATGACAGCAGTGTTTAAATGTGATCACAAACCTAAATTAAAGTTTTTCCTTGGCATGTTGCGCATTAAAGACCTTTGCAGTTTATCATAAATATGTCGCGAAGTATGAATATGCGAGTATGTACATGAATTTATGTGTGTCGTATCATATCAATATTGTAAAATACTCATACGTATGTACACAAATCATTAAATATTACGCACGTATGATATGCATACGAAACATATGATATAATGCCATATTACAAGCTCTAAAAAAATACACATTTAAAAAAACTTTTTTACAATCTGCCTACATCACTCACATCATCACTTTCAGAATCAGACGCTGATACACTATCTGATTCACTTTCCTCATCTTCGTCTACTGAATTAGATTTGCTTTCATCTGCATTGCTATTATTACTATTTGAAGCGTCACCTTTATCATCAGAATTTGAATCAATATCATTGGAATTTTGGCTGCTACTATTTGTATTACTATCATCGGAATCATCGTCATTAGATGATGAATCACTGCTTTCATCACTACTGCTATTATCGGTTTCGTCATCACTACTACGCGTACTTTCTGACGCACTTTCTCCCCCATCAGAATCAAATAAACGCTCCTCTTCCGGTATGTCTTGCGCTGCTTTGAGATATTCTGTCTTGAGTGCTTTGTGCAACTTTTTAAAAGCTTTGAAGCGTTTGAATGAACGCTTTTTAAATCTAACTTCTTTCGACCATATTTTTTGATCGTATTGACTGATAAGATCCTCAATAACCATTTCGAAACTTTCAGAAAATTTTTCCCTTGTTTTAATTTCCTCTTTGATCTCTTCTACTTTTTCCCGCTGTGCTTTTCTCCACCATAATGGTGCTTCTTTCTTCTGTACGATACTCTCTTCTGCTTTTAACAGGTTTCTCACATTTTCTGTCTCTTTATCATACGCTTTCCAGTCATCGTATTTGCCTTGTAATGCCTTTGCTGCTTTTTTCCATGTAAGTTGTTTATGGCGTTTAAAACGCCGTCTGGTGCTTTGGGTAGACTCATCATACTGCACTTGGGCAATACGTTTTTGCTCTACTATCCGATTTCCAATTAAATGTGCTTTTTCTGCTAACAATTGCCTTTCTTGGACGTCTAATGCGTATTTAATGCGCTTATATTGCCTGACTCGTTCTCTTCTACTTCTCGGGGTTTCTTTGCCTTCTGCAGTTTCCATTTTATGCCTCTCTGTGATAACAAATATCCTTTCAATAACTAATGAATTATCCAGATCTTTTACTACTTTTTTTCTTTTTTGTCGATTGGTTTCCATTTGAGCTTGTATTGCTTTAATTTTTGCTTCTACTTTTTTAACTCCGACTGTCTCAACAACATGACTTTCTAACTTTATGATGCGTTGCTCATATTGCTTCCACACACTTTCGATTGCTCGCTTTCCGATTTTTATATGGCCTTTCCACAACTTTATTGCTTCATCCCTCGCTACTCTTCTAACATTTTCTGTTGGGTGTAAATACTCCTCGATTCTAGGGTTGACGCCATCCAAAAACCCTTGACCCTGCACGTTAATAAATTCCGTATTTTCCACATCTTTATCGATTCCATCGATGACCGTTTGAAGACGGTCGGTTTTCGTCTTTACACGATCGTACAATTTTTTTCTGCTATTGTCAATTGTATCATTACCTGTCTTAACAGCTAACTTCAAATCGGTAAGGAGACCATCACGCTCGGCTTTTTCCCTTGCCCGACGTGCATTTCGCTCCTCAAGAAACTTACGACGTTCTTCTCGTTTTTTTCTTGCGTTCCATAAACCAGTTAGCGTTTGATTAATTTCATGTTTGTGTTCCATGATCCATTGTGGATGTTTAATATGAGCAGCTTTATAATATTTGGCTAATTTTACTTGCTCTTGGTATCGACGTATTAATTCCGCCTCATCTGCTTCTCTTTGTGCCTTGTCTGGATCCAATAAATATTCCATCTCAGCTCTAATTGTACTTTTATCCTCTTTTATATATGCCTGGCACACCATATCCATAGCTTTTTTTCCATAATTATCTTCCGTACCAATAAATTTCTCCACATCCCCATCATAATCTTTTATTTGATCAATGCAAAGTTCTGCCATATCAATAAGTCCATACATTGATGCCAAATGTAATGCTGTACGACCTTCCTTGTCGGCATCATCAGGCATTAAATTTGTTGAATCTTGTAAAATAGCTAAAAAATCTTCATTATCATTTAAAACTGCAGCATGTAAAAGTGTTTGCCCGGTTTCTTCCTCTTTAAAGTCACTTGCAGCCTCTCGTACATTTTCTTTTGCAAGCATATCATCAATCCATTGGATTCTTCCTTCCCTGGCAGCTTTTATTAGATCTGGGCCAATATCTTTGCTTACTACTTCTTCCTCAATAAATGAATCTAACCATTCTTGATGTTTATTTAAAATCCTATTAATACGCTTTAATTTTATTTCAGCTTGATCAAATTCTCTTGTTCCAATCTCGTGATTACTATTTAAAGCCGTGTGTTCCACTTTGGCTAATTCAACATATTTTAATAAAGTGTTTCTTACTTCTTCCAATTTCTCTTCTTTATCTTTCCCTCTACAATTTTTACCAAGTAAATCATATGCTGTCTCTCTTGCCTTTGTAATAGCCATCACATTTATCCCTTTAAACAATAAATAGTCTGTCATTTCGACATGGCCATATTCAGATGCATAATGAAGTGCCGTTTTATTCCATTTATTTATACACGCTATATCCGCATCAGCTTCTACTAGCAAGTGTTTAGCAACCTCCGTGTGGCCAGCAGTTGCTGCCATATGCAATGGTGTATTGCCATATAGATCACGGATATTTGGTTCAAAATAATCATTTTCTAGTAACCATTCGACAATTGCTAACCTGTTGTTCTCTGCAGCAATATGCAAAACAGTCATCCCAGTTTCGTCAAGGCTTGTTTTCTCATCATTTGCTTCTTGAAAATACTTTTGAAAATTGTCTACATCTCCGTTAGCTGCAAATAAATACATATTTCCACCTATCTTATCTTTTCCTCTTTGCGCAGCGGCTAATTTTTTCTCTGCTCTTCTTTTATCAGATATAAAATTATACAACGCTTGATCAGCTTCCTCATCGCTTAAAACATCTGCCGTTTTCTCTGCCCTTAATCGCTTAGCAGCTTGTTTGTCAGCAATTGCTTGCTTTAGCTCAGCCGCTTTAGCTTGTATATGTTTAATATGGGGTGCTGCCTTTTCCTTCATTTTTTGGAATTGCTCTGATTTTTCAATTTCGGCTGCATATTTTTTAGCCTTTTCTTTCGCTTGCTTCAGTTTTGCCTTTACTTTACTTATACGATTTTGTACTTTATCGCTTTGATACCATTCTACAACTGCTTCTTTCTTTGCGATTGCTTTAAATTTGACGTCTTCATATAATTCCTTCAGCCCCATATTATATTGGATTTATGTACACTTGTTACTATAAGACTAATACTCTACAATTATGCAGTATTTTTTAGTTAGTTTTTACACAGACTTTATATCTAAATTTTTTATTGTTTATATGTACATTATTTCTCAATATTTACTTAGAGTTATTATTTGTATGGAATGCTATGCAATGTTTTCAGTTTGTTTGGTATTATAAATCAATTCGGTTTCTTTCTCTTTTATATTTTGTTTCCATTTTTCGATAAGATAAATTTAAAATAATTATGCCTTGCCCTTCTTGCACTCTTCACAACTTCATCCAATTATTTACTTAGTACCTGGTAATATTTATGTGCCAGGTGTGCGTTATAATATATTATTTTATATTATTATACCAAGTATTATTAGCTACCTGGTATTATCAGATAGAGCTAAAGTAAAGTTATAAAAATGCAAGTTTAAAGTGCGTATCAACATCAGTATTGCGAATGTTAGTGCGTAGTTCTACTGTTATAATAGACGACTAGTATTATACTTCTTATTTTACTCTGTACTGTGCTGGACTGATTTGATTCTGGCCGCACGCACCTTAAAATATTAGGAGCTAAATGTATACGTTACCACGTTAACTCCCTGCTGGTCCCTGGTTTAGTGATATTAATAATACACCTATAGTGCCCTATACTACTATTTGCATGTATGTACATTTCATATATATGTATATAATACTACTGTATGTATATAAATTTATAACTTTAAGCTGTAACATACGAATTATCTTTATAAGATAAATATATCAAACAAACAACAGAAAATAGCAAATTTCATCTACAACAGTACTTTATAACTAGATCAATACATCATTCGCTTCATAAAATGTTATAAAACACAATAGAAACCATAGAGTAAAGACAATACCTTTATATTAGAAAAAGTAACATGGTACGTGTTACTAAAGGTCACGAACATGATAAACATGAGCATCATAAAAGAACAATATCAGAGTTAATTGCTGCCGGGCAAGGTAATGCTATTGTGCCGGGTGATATAATGGAACAATTATATGATAATAGAGAGGCAGAAAAGTTAGAGAAAGAAACTAGAAGAAAGGAGAGACGCGATTCAAAGAAAAATAAGAAAAAGAAGAGAAAGATTAATAGATATGTATTAGAGAGTGACAGCGAATCTGATCGAGAATTTTTTGAAGATGGAAAAACAGATAGCTCAGGTGATTCTGATATACAAAGTGCTGATGATGAAGATGCATTGGCTAAGATGTACGGGCCGGAAAGTAAATACATGAAACAAAAGGAGGCTGAAAGGAAGAAAAAACAAGCAAAAATAGATAAGAAAAATAAACGACGTACACTTGGAGAAGAATCCATAGCATTTGGCTTTGGTAAACCAGTTTTAGAGAGAAAAAAAGATGCAAATAGTAATTTTAAAGTTCCAACTTGGGACGATCTGGATAAGGGTGAAGCAAACACGTCTTTGTCCTTTGGATTTGGCTTAGTTGATACTGATGTATATTTAGCAAAGGAGGATCCAAAAGATGTTGTCAAAACAATAAATGAAACAAAAAATGCAACCGATGTATCATTTTCGAAATCTAGCCAACCTGAGTTTTTAGCAAAAAGAGAAGATTATTGGGCTACAAAAAGGGAAAGAAGAAGTCGTGAAAAAGCCTTTAAACGTAAAGAAAGGGATAAGATAATTATGAAACAGCAAAGAGCTAGAATAAAACAAAGGCAACAAGATCTAATAGAAGCAACAAAAAAATTGAAACGAATGAAACGCGCTACTGATGAGTGGATACAAAACCAATTAGAAACACAAGCAGCAATTGTTGAAAATCGACAACGCCGTGATGTTTTGTTTGAAGTAACGTCTTATCAATCAATAAACCGACATCCATCTTTTGTTGGATATCGTCAACAAAGAGTCAAGCATGATGTAAATAAAGTGTCTCCAATATTTTGGGGCTATGATGTAGATAAAATTACTTTTAAGCCAAAGCCAAAAATCAGTGTTGTGAATGAAAAAAATCGTGTTGATGTTGAAAAGTTACATCCCGGGTCACTGCCATCGACAATAGATTATTACGATGAAGATTATCAATTGGAAAATGAGAATGGACCATTTCCACCACCACCAAAAACAATAGAAGGTGTACATTCAGCATCTGATTTTCTGATTGTGGATGATGATCGTGCTACGAGTAGTAGAGGTGGCAGTATTAGAGCTAGTAGCCGTGGCAATGGAAGTCGTAGGAAAAAGAAGAGGAAAAAACGTCAAACAGGTGCACAAATGTTAGCTGAATATGAAAAAAAGCAGCGTGAAAAGGAAGAAAAACGTTTAGCGAAAGAAAAAGAGGAAGCAGATAATTTAAATAGGGAAATTCGTGAAAATTTTGATGAGTTGGAAACGAATAATAAACATATATCATTTTATGGTTTATTTAGAAAGTTCAGTGTTAAACGTACTCGTTGCAACACTATGGTAGAAAATCCTACATTTTTTAGTTACATTCGCGATCAAAGGGATGAAGGTGAATCTGATGAGGAGGAAGATCTATATGAAGAGTTTGATGTGAAAACATTAGAGCCATTTGGTAGTCGTTGTCCCATTTGTAAAGCTAGACCAGGAGTTACTGGACATCCTGGATGCCCGGCGTGTTTTGATTTAAATGAAAAGATGCCACATACATATCCAAAACGAGAGGATCCAGATGTGTATGAACCGGTCTATGTACGGCCACAAGGAATTGTATCTCTTGAGGATGTAAAGAAGAAAAAAGCTGAAAGTAAAGATGACGAGGAGAAAAAGAAAACAAAGAAGAAGAAAAAAAAGAAAAAGAAAAAGAAAAAATTGGATGGTAAAGCAAGTGGCAAAGATGAGGAAGATAATGTGGAAGGTAATGATATGGATGATAAAAAACATAATAACAAGCGTTTCTTTCGTGTTGGTGCATATGTAGAAGCAAGAGTTAAAGGCTGGGAAGGTCATTATCTTGGTAAAATTATATCCAAACACAAAGATGGGCTATTTTATGAAATCGAATTTGAAAATGGGGAAAAACATGCAAATATATCTTGTCGTCGTGTTCGTAGAAAAAAGAAGCAACGTATAAGCACTACTGATAAATATTCCCCTGATAAAGTTAAAGCGCAAGGGAAGAGAAAGAAAAGTATGTCTGAGTCGCATCCTGGTAAATCTAAAGGTGGATTTTCACATCATGAAGAAATGGCAAGAATAGCAAAGAAGAAGATGGCATGGTTAAGTAAGATGCATACACGTTTAGTAGATCGTGGCTCTATTTTACAATATCGCCAGGCAGAAGGTTATAATCCTATAACAATATGGATTAAAAGTATACCAAGTGGGAGTCTGGTCCGTCTAGTTGTTACTGAGGATGAGACGATAGATGAAATGATACGTTTGTTTAATGCAAATTCTGGTGAATATGGTCCTGAATCGTTAGGTTATTTTTTTCTACCAACAGAAGGAGGTTTTTTCTTTTTAGATAATACCTTAGATTTTCCAGATGAGTTAAGCATTGGTTATTTGCCAGGCGATCGAAAATTAAAGGAATATGGCATTGGAGCAAAAGATGCAGGAAATGAAATTGCTGTTGTTAAAGTTTCTGCAAGTGGTGGTAGAACTGCACCAAATCCACGTTGCGTACCTCGCATGGCATTAAAATATTTTCGACAAAATTTTTCCATTGTATTGGGCAAACAGCTAAAAACAGATTTAATCATACGTATTATGGAACAAGCACCAAAAGCTTTGCCCGCGGAAGATTGGGTTCAACATTCTATTATAAGGGTAGTAAAGGATCAATTACGTGCAATGGAAAATATAAGATATATAGAAAAAATGAAGGAGCTTGAAGCAGCAAATAAAATAAAAAAATTATTGCATAAAAAGCATAAGGAACGTATGTTAAAGAAAAAACGTGAAAAGTATAGAAGGGAAACGATACTATTAGAAGCACGTTTAGAAAAATTAATGGAAAATCATATTGAAAGTGAAGATTTTTTAGAAGAAGGTGGCTATAATGCTGAAGTTAGACAAGTCAAAAATAGGTTGAAAACTCTTCAACAAAAAGAAATAAAATTAGAGCGAAGTTTAGCGCATCGACGAAGAAGAGATGAACATGAAGTTCCCATGTACGTATTTCGCAAATTCAAGCCCAAAGTAACTGAAAGTGAACTCGAAGATAAAATTATGCATTTGTCACGTTATGAAATTTGGAAAAATAGGATTACAATGCCATTCAACGCGTTTGGTAAAAAGTTTCCAAAAATAAGTGGAGTAATTAAGAAAGTTGGTGAAAAAATATTTATCAATCCTGCAATAAAATTGAAAGAAAAAGCTCTCAATTTAAAAGAAAAGTTGACTCCAAAAATATTTGGTGTTTGGAAAGAGAAATTAAAAGCGTGGTACAAAAAGAGATATAGCAAGGACGATGATGATGGTACTGGTGAAGAAGAAGAAAAACCATTCGATGAAAAGGATTTTTTAAATATGACAAAAAAACAAAGATCGCAGGTGCGAAGTAACGTGAAAAGACGCTTGAAGGCAAAGCGCCACAAAATTGCAGCTAAAAAAAGAGCATTAAAAGATATGAAACATGAAAATGAAATTAAGCTGAAATACACAACATATAGAAATGAATATCATATTCCATATACGCAAGTTAAGAGTTTAGCTGTTCATAACAAAGATGAGAAGTTTTTTGTATGATATATAAAATATGTGAACTCATACTTTATTTTTTACGTATTTTTTACGAACGCACGAACGTATTTTATATACGCGAACAAGCTTATTTTTTACTATTTTATCTACGAGTATCATACACGAATTCTCAACATAATATATTTTAATAAAAATACATATATTTTAATACGAAGCTCGTATTATATATAATTGTCTCTTCCTCATACTTCGTATATATTATACGAAGTCGTACGAATCGTATAAATTTCTTTTACTCCCAATATATACTTCGTATATGTTAATGTCAATATTTACGTTTAAATTGAAAAAAAAATCTTTTTTTTTAATCGTTTATTGCCGCTTCATATTCTCTAATGATAACTGGAACTGATGAGGCTGGCATCATACCCACTTCTGTTATAATCATGTCGATAAATTTACAAGGGGTAAAATCATATGCAATATTCAATAAATTCAAATAATTATTCTCTTTCCAATTTTTCAAAGAATTATATGCGTTTGTGTTCGAGCTATTCATTGACACCTGTTCCATGTACAAATTTTTCGATAATTCATCTGGGTCTAACATTTCATTATCGACTATCGAATCTAGTTGTACCCTAGGAGTAAATTTATACGTTTCGCAACAAAAAATTACAGGTTTATGATAATTATTAGCCATCATAGCCACACAAGCAGTTCCAACACGTGAAGCGGCGGCACCGTTTGCCATCATTGATGATGCGCCTAATATAATTTTCGTCACTTCTTTCATGACATACGATAAACCACTTAAGAGTACATATGTGCATTTAATACCAACTTTTGCTAAGCGACTTAACAATCCTCTGCCTTCCATTCTTGGCCTAGAGTCAACTACTACTACTTGAAAATTAATGCCGCTTTTGAATGCACGTATTAGCAATTTTTCTACAACATAGGATCTTCCATAAGTTAATATAACATCCCCATCTAAAACTTTCTCAATAGCAAACTTAACAATTGCATCAGATGCCGATGTGATACGCGTTAAAATAAATCGATCAATCCGTTCACAAAGCGTCTCTTTTGCCTCCTCGTCATTAATGTTTGTCCCAATTTTTGCAATCGAAGCCTTGACGAAATTAATTGCGTTTCCCATGTTGCTAGATAAAGGTCGACAACGAACAATGAAATTAATCATTGGTTTTAAATGCTTATCCAGATGCCTTTGTAATACTTGGTCCGGGGGTGTAGTATAATCCATAATAACTTCCTTTATTGCATGCAACATTGCCACACATCGAGCATTTGAACCTGAAATTTTCCATCGTGCATATTTTAAACCAACTCGTATTATTGCTGGGTGTACTGTTTCATTTTTTGAAAATAATAACTTTTCTGATTTAGTACTTGTAGCTTGATATTGTGCTAAATGTGAAAAAATAGCATGACCGCCATGGTTTTTCTTTTTCTTTCGTTTACTTGTATTATTATTATTGTTGTTGTTGTTTGAATTTGTGCTATTCTTAGTGGTATTACTATTGCTATTTTTAGCACTTCCTTTTTTACTATTTCCACCACTACCTTCTTTTAACGCAGCTTTTCTCGCCCGTTGCGCTTCCTGTAAAGCCCTTCTCTCTTTTTTTGAAAGTTTTGGTTTCTTGGGATATTGTTTAGCTGGGTCACCACCTTTTTTTCCTTTATTCTTTTTTTTATCTGCATCTACGTTAGCAGACATAGTACGTATTTGGTTTGTATTATTATTATTATTATCACCAACTGATGGTGTATCGTCACTTGCTATTGGAGTTAGGGTAAAATTATCAATAATTTGATTCCCACTTGGTCTACGATTTTTCCCACTATCCTTATTTCTAGTTGGACTCCATCCATGTATATTTGATTTAGTATTTTTAACAAATGATTCCGTAGTCTCTCTACTTGGTTTCACTTTAGGCGAACGTGGAGGTGAATCATTTTTATCATCAATATATTTCGCTAAATCATTGATTTTATCAATTGGGCTATCGAAGGAAGACATTGTAATTGTATGCACTATATATATGTATGTATGTGTGTATATATATATGTGTGTGTGTGTGTATGTAATCATCAACAACAACAATAATAATTACACTTCTATTAATATGTTTTGTATTTCTAAATAGATTTGTTGAAGGTACGCAAAAATCATGCAATGTTTTAGATTATGGTGCAAAAGGAGATGGGCGTACTTTAGATACCAACGCAATACAACATGCTATTGCTAAATGTGACTCCATACTTTTACCTGCTGAATACAAATTTTTATCTGCTCCTTTCAATTTGACAAGCAATCAAATTTTCGTCATAAATGGTATATTACTAGCGACAACGGATCCTAATTTATGGCCAGTTGTTGCACCACTGCCAAGCTATCCGAAACCAGTTGAAAATTTTGGTAATATGACGCTACGATATGGGGCATTTATTGGTATATTCAATAGTAAAAACATAACAATTACGGGAACTGGAACAATTGATGGGCAGGGTTTTATATGGTGGGAAAGATCAGGTCGTTTGCCAGGTCATAAAGATACATTGAAACATACACGGGGAAGATTGATTGAACCGATGTATTCCTCCGACATAGTAATTAAAGGTATAACTATCCTAAATGCACCGTTTTGGACGATACATTTATATGTGTGCGATAACGTGTTGATTGAAGGTTTAATTATTGCAGCACCTATTTATAGTAGAAATACCGATTGTATTGATCCTGATTCGTCTACAAATGTCTATATACGAAACTGTACTTTGTCTGGTGGTGATGATCAAATAGCCATAAAATCTGGACAAGATAAAGCTGGGAGACTTTTTGGAAAGCCTAGTATTAATATTACTGTTGATAATATACGTGTGCCACATGGTGATGGTATTAGTATTGGTTCAGAGATGAGTGGTGGTATTTATAATATTGTTGTTAAAAATATTAAATTTAATGATGTCTTACATCCTTTGCGAATTAAGACTGGTTATGGTAGAGGCGGTACAGTTAGCAATGTATTGTTCGAGAACGTTGAACTAGCAATGCTTGGACAAGTATCAGGTACTGCAATAACATTAGATGAGTATGATGGAAATATCTTGCCAAATGCAAGCCATGCAAAAGATGGATGGCCTAATGTAAAAAATGTAATTTTTCGAAATATTCATGGTGGGGCACTTACAGCTGGGATATTTAATTGCATACCAGAGCTTCCTTGTACTAATATTAAAATGGAGAATGTTTCCATTACTTCCCTTCCTGGTCATGGCTTTGTAACATGCAATAATACTATCCATTCAACAGCAATAAATGTTAAGCCTAAAAGTTGCTTTTAATTCGATGATGTAATTAGTGTGTGCCACGTGTGCGCT
>LT649512.1:0-22455 GCA_900128395.1 Stramenopiles sp. TOSAG23-2 | reverse complement strand
GTGTTTTATGTGATATTTTCCATTTAGTTAACGTTTACTATGGGTAAGTTTTTCAAAGAAATTGTAAAAAGATATGAACATAAAATATGTGTGAAACGTATGTCAACATGAGAACGCCAAGTTCCCACTGAAATGATTATATTTTTGAGATAATTTAAAAAACAATATATTAAGTGGGAACCTGGCGTTTTAATTGGTTCTTCCTGTACAACACTTCAAAGTTCTGGAAATATACATATATGTAGATGTATAAATATATATGTTATGTCAATGTATATATATGTGTGTAAATTTACTACTTTTAGGAAATTATAACGTTTTACTGCTATTCCCATACTAAATTGGAATTTCAGGAAAACTGTTTGTGCCTGCTTGGGCCAACCCTGGAACAAAATGCTAGTTAGAACCGCTAGTGCTATTGCATGCTATTGGAGATTGCATTTCCACTCTCTCGGATCCTCTCTAATTATAATATTCCTATATTATAATGTATTCAGCCCTACAATGTACAATGCTATACAATGCTATACATTACAAATGCTCAATGCAAATTAAAAATTAAAATGGTAATGGTGCTCTGCACCTCTGAATATTTCTGGCCAATGCTGAATGTCTAATTTCTCTTCAAGTATAAATTTACCTATATAGTATTGCTAGACTTAACTAGCAAGCAGCTAGCCCAGCTAGCTTCTATACCACAAAAGCCGAAAAACACCACAAAAATTTCCCACACATTATAAAGCAGGTGATTAGCATACAAAAAATAATAATAAGCCTATTTATTATGTATTAAAAAAAATGAAGAAAGGAATTGTTATTAGATATATATATGGATATCCAAAATTAATAAATATTCATTTTCTAATATAAAAAGATCAAATGCAAATACGCGTGTCTATGTAATAGAAGTATTGAACAAAAAAAAATATATTTAATAAAATAATAATCCAACAATAACAACACAATGTCGTCAATACAATGGGATGATTCAAAAGTATCTATTGCAGTAGCATCTGGACTTGTATTAGGATATACTTTATCAAATTTATTATCTTCCTCATCATCGTCTTCATCATCTTCTTCATTTAGTAGCAGTACAGTAACGCCATCAGCAACGAAAGAAAGCGTTTCTAAAGTTGCTGGTGAATATCCAAGACCAGCTGGCACTGTATTTAGATATGGTACAGCTGGTTTCAGAATGAATGAAGCATTGTTGGACTCAACATGTTTGCGTATGGGAATGTTAGCAACTTTAAGAAGTTTAAAAACTGGAGTTCCTGTTGGCATAATGGTAACTGCTTCACATAATGGACCGGTAGATAATGGTTTGAAATTAACCGATTGCGATGGTGGTATGTTAACAGCATCATGGGAAGGTTATGCAACACAACTAGCAAATGCAAAAGCAAAAGATGTATATGATGTTTTGATCGATATTATTGCAAAGGAAAAAATGCCTTATATATTTCGTCAATTTCCAAAAGAAAGAAATGCGAAAATTTATTTAGGAATGGATACACGGGCACATAGTGTACGCTTAGCAGAATGTTGTAAAGTTGGGGCAGAATGTTTAGGCGCCGTAGTTGAACACATTGGTATTGTAACCACTCCGCAATTGCATCATTGTGTTTACAACAACAATCGTGCTGATAAATGGGATGGATTGGATGGATTTTATGCAAAAGTTGAATATTATTTCAAAGGTTTATTAAGAAATGTGAAAGATATGAATGGTACGAGTGAAAAACGCGGTTCATTAGTAATTGATTGTGCAAATGGCGTTGGTGGCCCAAGGATGGAACCTTTGATCCCAAAGTTAAAAGGATATTTAAATGTTGAATTAAGAAACAATGGTAATTTGGAACTATTAAATAGTAAATGTGGTGCAGAGCATTGCCAAAAGAAAAGATTGCCGCCATTAAGTTGCAGTGGTGAAAATGACAAAGGAATCCGTTTTGCTAGTTACGATGGTGATGCAGATCGTGTAGTTTTTTTCTATTTTGATAAAACTGGTGCTTTTCGTTTATTAGATGGTGATAAAATTGCTGTATTGACTGCACGATGGATCAATAAACAATTAAAATTGGCAGGATATAAAAAAGGCGACGTACGCTTGGGCATTGTACAAACTGCATATGCAAATGGAGCTGCATCAATGGTAGTAAAACAGGATGATATCGAAGCACCATATGCAAAAACTGGTGTAAAATATTTACATCACAAAGCATTGGATTATGATATTGGTGTTTATTTTGAAGCAAATGGGCATGGAACCGTTTTATTTAGTGAGAAAACTATGGATCAATTTAAAAAAAGAATGGCACAACCAAGGCCTAAAGTTCAAAAAGAAGCATATACAAATTTATATTATGCATCGCAATTATTTAACCAAGCGGTTGGGGATGCTATATGCGATGCTTTATTTGTTGAAGCTATTTTAACAACGCAAGACATGAGTGTAGAAGATTGGGATGCTTTATATACCGATTTGCCAAGTCGTCAAACAAAAGTCAAAGTTGCTGATCGTACTTTATTAAAACCTATTTCTGATGAAACTAGATTAACAGAGCCAAGTGCATTGCAACAGAAAATCGATAGTGCAGTTAAATCTGTGAAAAATGGACGTGCATTTGCTCGTCCATCTGGAACAGAAGATGTTTGCCGTGTATATGCAGAAGCAGCAACACAAACTGAAGCTGATTTACTAGCCAGCATTGTTGCAGAGGCTATTTATGACGAAGCACAAGGTGTTGGTGGTAAACCAAGTGGTAAATGGTGGTAAAAAGCGTATTGTACGAAATATTGGGGAGAGATATTTAGAGAGTGAGAATTTTATGGAATAAGAGTTTGATACAAAAATAGTATTGGGTTTTAAATCGAACAATATAAATATATATATAATGGATTTCTCCCTTTTTTCAAAAAGTTGCTGCTTTTTTCCTACTACCAGACGACTACGTCTTCACATTACCTGGTAAAAACAACAACTTTTATTACACGAGATGATATTTGTCTAGATATTCTCTTTGGTATGTGATTTTTATATATAAGGTTCTTTTTTTCGTACTAAAAATCCAATAGTGGTACGTTATAATTTTTCTATAATATTTTTCAATTATTTACATGAAGAAAGGTGGTGTGAAAGCTGGAAAAGGTAAACATGTAATAGTGAGCTATTATATACGAAGATGTAATAAACTAAAACAAAAAGACAAATAGTTGTATAATGTAGAGAGTAAGAAGAATAAACGTGGTGTGAAAGCTGGAAAAGGTAAACATGTAATAGTGAGCTATTATATACGAAGATGTAATAAACTAAAACAAAAAGACAAATAGTTGTATAATGTAGAGAGTAAGAAGAATAAACAAAACAATAAAGCAAAACCATCTATCTACAGTATATGCACAAATAGTGGACACATAAATTACAGGAGAGAAAAATAAAAAAACGTTTTGAGTGTTTGTATACTACATATATAATAGTAGTACAAATAGTATATTATTTTCGTATTACAGAATGAATAATAATAATTTACTATCTGAAGGGTTACTTCAAAACCATAATGATGAAAATAATGAAGAGCAATGGATAGATATTGATGACGATGATGATGAAAATGAAGATGTTAGGAATTGGGGTAATACACCACACAACAATGCTGAAGAAGACGATGAGGATGATGATTACAACAGGTCAACAAGTAGTGAAGATGATGACGATGATGACGATGATGATGATAGTGAATATGAAGAAACTGTTTCTGTTTTGGATATGCTTACTAATAATAATAATGTTGAAGATGATGATGAAAATACAAATAATATCATACAAAACAATAATATACCATGTACCTTTTCATTGCCTGGAGAAAATTGGAAGTTTTTAAGAACATTAATTGTTTTGACTTTACCTGTTTGTTTAATCTCAATGTTTGTATTATTATATGTATATGATGCAGCACATATATTTCATATTGATGCCTATTGGGTATGGTTTCCTATGTTAATATTTGCATTAGGTACATGTGCATTTGCAACGTGTAAATCATGTCAATTAGTAGTAAGGCGTGAAGGAGATGATGAAGAAACAACGTCGGATAGACGTGATAGGGCAAGTTTTTTTTGTACATTTTCATTATGCCATATTATGCCTTTGTTTTTCACAATACAAGTTGGAATGCATGTTACCGATGCAACACCATTAATGTATTTTGTTCCATTGATGATTTTTCCATCTTTAGTATTATTAGTTACCACATTGTTGTTATGTTGCAGTGATATTGATGCAACAGATCGTTGCTATACAGCTTTGTTTTGGATTGTAATAACATGTTGGTTTAGTCTATTTGTAGGTTTACCATTGAAAATGCAAGGTGTTATACCATATTCATGGTTTGTTACTTTAATACCATCCTATTTGCTTGATCTTGTTTTATTGCTTTTTTTCTACGTGAACTTTAAAAGTGGTATTAAAAGAAGTAATGGTTCATACGTTGCAAAAACACTTGTTGCCTCGTCATTGTATTTAACACTTACTATGGCAAAATTTATTGGTGCATTTTTAGCTGAGAAAGAAGTACCATATAAATTATTGTATGTATATGCGCCAGTATATGCGTGTGCACCATTGTTATTGATCTCCGTGCCAATTATTTGGTTATGCCAAGTCTGTTCAAAGATGATTTATGATCGTGAAGCAAGATACAAAGTGGAAAATCGTGTGAATTGGGAAGATTCAAAACGTGCAATAGATGATGCAATGCGAAAAGTAAAATTTGAAGATGACCATCATCATCATCAACCTGGTAATGGTAGCGGTGGTATGTACAATCGTTTACCAGATGGAGATGATATTGGAAAAGTAAGAAAAAATAGCAGGATAGAAATGGAAATGGGTGGACAAAATGAAAGCAGTAAAAGTAAAAGTAATAATACTGGTTTCTTTCCATCAAGTAATATTCGTCCAACTTCTTCGATAAGTGGTAATAATAATAATAATAACGATGCCATAAACACAGTTGTAAAAAAAAATTATGGTTCCACTGGTAATAGCAAAGATGGTATTGATAGAATCAATAAAGCAGAAATTATTGATGATTTTGAACATGGTAAAATGTTATTTGAAGAAGCACAGACGGAGGAGGAGATTATTAATTCGATTAAACATTTAAAAAAATTATGTGAGCAACATAGTTTGTTACGCACAAGGTTGTACAAACAACAATTGATATTAGTTGGTCAATTAAAACGTTCACAAGAAAAATTTTGGAGTAAAGATATTGCATTGCATTTTGGTTCTTTATTAAAGGTATGGTCTGGACAATTTAATGTTAAACGTAGTAATAGTGTAGATGTTGAGCATCCAAAACCATCAATAAGAGTAGCTGATAGTAGCCATAATAATATGTTAACTGGTGGTATATCCGGGGGTAGGAAGAGCGATGAAGATAATGTGAGTAGAAACGAGCAGCAATCTTTGCCTAAACGTAGTAGTGATCGATTGAAAAGTAAAGCATTAAATGTCTTAAAAGGTTTTACGATGTGAGGAAGAGGGGGTTTTAGAGAGATCGAGAGAGAACATGAAGATAATGTGAGTAGAAACGAGCAGCAATCTTTGCCTAAACGTAGTAGTGATCGATTGAAAAGTAAAGCATTAAATGTCTTAAAAGGTTTTACGATGTGAGGAAGAGGGGGTTTTAGAGAGATCGAGAGAGAACAAATAAACATAAAGGACAAGGGGGAAACTTTGTATGAAAGTGTTGAGATTATTATGAAGTACACATTTTTTTTATTTAAAAATATAACTCAAAAGCCCGTAATAAAAAAAAAATGTTTTTTTTCATTCTTACACAGTATTAAAATTTGTCTCTAATTCATCCTCAACCATATCGTCTATAAAAGTGTTGAGATTATTATGAAGTACACATTTTTTTATTTAAAAATATAACTCAAAAGCCCGTAATAAAAAAAAAATGTTTTTTTTCATTCTTACACAGTATTAAAATTTGTCTCTAATTCATCCTCAACCATATCGTCTATATCATCTGCTATATGTTCATCATCATCATCCGGACTAATTGTACTATATATTCCACCACCATATTCATCATCATCATATATTAATAATATTTTGCGTATTGTTAATATGTAACCATTTCCAATGCTACAAAATAAAGACAATAAAAACGAGAAAGCAAAATATGCAAAGGGCATCACACTTTTAATTTTATGATGATAGGCATTAATTGTTGTGAAAAATAATGATAAACTGAATATTAAATCAATAAATGAACTTATTATAAGATGTCGGTACAATGAAATGTGTAAACATGGCTTTTGAAATGTATCATAATACCAGCTATATATGCCAACTAATGTAGGATAAATACTACTAAATGTTTTGATCCATAATATTGTTTCAAGATTGAAAATTAAAAAAGTAACAGTATGCACAGCTTTTGTCCACGCATAACGTTTACTAACTGTCGCGGATACAATTAATAAAACAAAAAATGTTGTTAATTGTATAAACGCAACACGTCTTACATTTGTAACGATATTGTATAATTTAACAAATAATTCCATTGCATCTTCAGATGTATTTACATTTTCATCGACATCATCCTCATCATAATCTTCTTCTTCATCATCACCATTATTACTTACATCATCATCTTCCTCCTCTTTTTCTATCATAACGCTCGTATGTTCATCCATTATTGTTGGAACTTCATTATTCTTTTTTTGTTTGTTTTTACTCTTCATTTTTGGTAATTTTGGCAACATCTTATTTATCAAATGGAAATACGATCTATACAAACTTGTCCCCAGAATAGTATAACAGTTTATCAAAATCTTTTAAACATACAGTCGTCTATATTGTCCATACACATGTATGAAATACGATCTATACAAACTTGTCCCCAGAATAGTATAACAGTTTATCAAAATCTTTTAAACATACAGTCGTCTATATTGTCCATACACATGTATTTACAATCACTTAATCATTTATCAATAATTCTAGATGACGACTACTACTAATTGTTTTATATAAAGATTGTTATGAAAATAAGATGTGCACATGTGTTCATCAAAGTGCCAAAATGCCGAATGATAAAATCAAAAATCAAAAAAAGAATAGATGAAAAATACTCATATTATCATCCCTGAGGAAAAACAATGCTATTTAGTGTTATTTTTATCCTTATCATTTTTGGTATTCTAATTACCCGTTGAAGTATAATTTATGATATTTTGATAGGTATTCATATTGATTTCCAATTTTCACATTTTTCACACATTTCTTCCTTGAAAATGGTAAATATTTCCGCAAAAATGATTGATTTTTATCCTCATTTCATGCTTTCCAATCAAAATTTATAGTCTATCAAGTATATATTTTAAAATAGCACTGAATTCCAATTTTCACATTTTTCACACATTTCTTCCTTGAAAATGGTAAATATTTCCGCAAAAATGATTGATTTTTATCCTCATTTCATGCTTTCCAATCAAAATTTATAGTCTATCAAGTATATATTTTAAAATAGCACTGAATAGGATTGTTTTATATATTAAACGTCTTTTGACATTAACTAGGGCACTGCAATTTTTTTTTTATAATAATAATTTGCAAATGTGCAAATCATCTTCTCAATCCATAATATTTCAGCTGGCCATATATGAAATATATACTGTAGCTCATGTGTTATACGTCGCTTCGCTCTTCGCTCCTTGCTTCATTTTAAAAGGAGAGAAGCAAGACGTAGAAGACGAGACATTCTCAATCCATAATATTTCAGCTGGCCATATATGAAATATATACTGTAGCTCATGTGTTATACGTCGCTTCGCTCTTCGCTCCTTGCTTCATTTTAAAAGGAGAGAAGCAAGACGTAGAAGACGAGACACCATTAATGTGAAGGGACCGAGTAGCTCATGTGTTAGGAATTGATCGAAACAAACATTGTGGTTGATATATATGTACATATATGTAGATAGACAGATAGATAGATAATTAAAACGGAGAAAAATACAAAATGGAAATAGAAAAAGAGAATGGGAAAAATCAGGATGAGAATAAAAAAGACCATACAACATCATCATCCTTTTTCAATAGAAATGGTCGTGTTATTTCTATTATTTTTATATGGTATACTTGTCAAATAACTGCTACCGCAACAAATAAAAGTTTATTAAAAAAAGGACAAAAAGTATTGCCATTAACCTTAGGGTTTATCAATTTTTTAGTAGCAATAATACTTGATTACATGCTTTTAAATTTTTCCTTTAACGATATATCGTTAATACAAGTCAAGAAAACGGTCTATTCAAAATGGAAAATTATGCTTCCAACAATAGTTAGTATGATAGCATCCAAATATTTATCATTACTAGCGTATAAATTAATTTCTGTTTCGCTTTTTCAAACGCTGAAGGCGACGTCGCCATTTGCATTGGTGATTATAAGTAAATTGTGGTTAAATAAATCATACCCAACGAATGTCTACATATCTTTAATACCAATATTAGCTGGTGCGATGCTTGCTGCATCGGGGGATTACGAATTCAATATTATTGGCGCTGCAGCAGCTATTGTTGCTACTTGCTTAGGCTCGTTTCAAAGAATTTATATAAAGCTACATATATTGCCAAAAGTTCCTGAAACAGATTTATGGAATTCCTTGCGGACAACCGTTCTAGGGCATTTTGAACTGGCCGTATGTGCTACAATTGGCATTTTTCCCCTTGCATTTGTAGAAGAAGTATTATATGGCGATATATTGCTCATTCCATTGAAGAAGATTATTTTTGGTGCTACATTACAGTGGGTTGCAAGCTTATGTGCATGGCAAGGTTTGGCTGTCTTGCAACCATTGTCACAAAACATTGCAAAAATAGTACAACGAATATGTTCGATCATAGTAACCATATACCTTTTTGATAAAAAAATTTCTTCTTTAAATCGCAATGGTATGATACTTGCATTTATTGGTGTTGGATTATATTCTTATATACAACAACAAAAGAAGAAGAAGAAAATTGCGTTAGATCATGATGATGTATCAGGTTTACAGTCGAGGCGAAATTTCAATAATGTGTGAGATGAGAAATTAAATAGAGGAATACCGAGAGATCCTACTCAAAGAAGTATCATTTTCGGGCTGAGTGTAATACAAAATACGGAGTGTTCTTACATAACATACGTACGAAGTATATATATGCCGAACATGGCAATCGAGAAAACAACATTTCAGCGCTACACACGCAATTCAGACAAAAAGTCATACAGTAGCCATGGAATTGTAGTGTTCTTACATAACATACGTACGAAGTATATATATGCCGAACATGGCAATCGAGAAAACAACATTTCAGCGCTACACACGCAATTCAGACAAAAAGTCATACAGTAGCCATGGAATTGTATGGGCGATCGATACTGCCTCAGATTATGCACTTACCCACTAATGATACTTCAGATTCCCAAAATATAGCGGCGCGAGTTAAAGAGCGACGACGACCAGTCAAAAAGAAACAAAAACAACCACGACCAGCAGTTACCGCTCTTGATTCCCCGGGATCTACACAACATAAATAATTCTTCCACACTCTTTCATTTTATGCAATTCTGTCTAGATAATACGAACTAATACTTCGTACGACGTACGCGTAGTATTTAATTATTTCTGGTAATTACACATATATAGTGAATATAAGATTATGAGTAAATAAAATCTTTAAATATTATAAATAAGAGAATTATTTTTATATGCATATTATGATATTCTCTCGATAGTCGTATCATATATATGATATCATCATATCATATCTATGCATAGTATTAATATACTAAAAATTATTAATACTACTTGTTTAAACCTCTAGCCCTTGCACGCACATCGGCTCTAGTTTTTTCTGTTTCGACTTTTTTCTCCAATGCTCTAATTTCACGTTTTTCCATGAAACCTTCAGGTTTGTCAAAGGTTGACAAACCAGTTTCTTTATTATAATAATAATCTTTACCACTTGGATCAGTTCTTCTTTTCCAAAGCTTTTTCATTTCTTTCCCAATACGAAGGGTCTTTTCATCCTCTGGTTCTTGAATTTCATCATCAATTCTATTTTCCTCGTTCAAAAGTCTTTCTTCCGCTAATTCATCAGCAGTTTTCTCTTTAACCCAGTCCGTATTCTGTTTGACTTTGTCCATAGCTGCTTTATGAGCTTTTGCTGCTAAATTTGCCCCGGCATTACCAAGGGCGCTTAAACCACCCTTTGTCTTCTCTAACAATTTCTCTTTCAACGTCTTTTCTGGACCTGCCAAGCCCTTCTTCTTCCACAATGGTGGCCATATTTGAGACATGGTAACCTCATAATTCGAATGGACTTTTATAGTGAATGGCCCTTCTTCTCCATTTTTATATGCTGCACATAATATTGTATAATAACCAGGATCCAATGTACAATAAATCGTCTGTTCTCTTAAATCTTGTGGATCACCCGTATGAGCAACTATTTTCTCCATTGGCAATGATTCGACACGCTCACTTTCTTGTGCCATTCGACCATTTTCATCAGAAGGCCTTAATACATACATTGCACATTCAATTGTTTCACCAATGGCCATGCCATCATCCGTTTGTGACAACGTGATGCATAGATCACACGGTCTAGGGACAAACAATCCAAATTGTGGATTATTTGCGACAACGCAATTTGGATTATGTTTACTTGGTAAGCCAGCATCGGTCTCTTCTTTTGCTTTCCACCAATCCGTCCATTGTTGATAAGACCATTTGTCCGGGTCATAATAACGTCCGACGTAAAGTGTTTTGAAATTAGAGCAGAAATCATCAAATGACATAAAGAAGCAGCCATCATCCTCATCATCTGAATAATCCAATTTTGCTTTCATCCTTCTCGTCCATAATGGAGAATCATCACCCCAATCACCTTTCCATTCTCCATGATCACCAGGTGGATTACGAAGTTGCAATAATTTCAAGCCATCAAATTCGAAAATTTGCAAAATTGTATAGCAAGCTCCAAAAACTAAGCCAGAATCTAAAATTTCCCGGTCCGCAGAGTCTGAACTTACAGTGCTTGCTCCCAGAAGGTATTTATTGCGACGATATTTTATTAATTTCGTCCAAAACAACTGCTTATTGCTGCCACGGCTGGATTGTGAAATGGAAATTGCCTCTGATTCACCACCTGTCAAATCTTGTAATGCAAAATGGACAAATCCAGTCTCTAAAGCTGAATACGTGCCATAATATTTTGCCATCGCTTTCTCCAACAAAGCAACCCAAATTTCTTCCATCTGGGTTGAATGAGCAAAAGCTGCACCTGCTGATTTTGAATCTTTATATTTGTCGTCCAATACTGGAAAGTAATCATCAACAATGACCGCTTCCCATTGACCGTTTTTAAACAAACGGACGGCATAAGCCCCATTATCAGTAGTGTGTGTAAGATCCTCATGCACCTTGAAAATGTTGGCTAATAAAGGATCTACATCATCATCGCCAACTCCACCTGAAGCGGCTAATATTTGAATGGCGCTCAACAACCAACCATTATGTAAAATACCTTGATGTACATCGTCTGGATCAGTACCACCTTCAAATAATTTTGCATCTGCATTAATTCCAGCAGCTGCACGCCAACCTTTAACGTACGATCGGCCTTCAAAGTAGCCAATTGAATCGTCGGTGTGTGGAAAATTTGGATCACACCATTGCCTGTCTCTACCATACAAACCTTTAACTAATCGACCTTGTGCACCTTCAGCAATTTCCTTTAATTCCTCCCTTGCATTCAAAACATCTTCAGGTAGCCCTTCAGGATTTTCGACACCTTTTTGCAATCGTGCAGCGCGACGCTTTTGAAATTCTTCCAATCGTAGTTGGCCTTTTCCCCAATCGTAGTGTTCCCTTAAACGTTGTGCATTTGCTTCCTCTTCAGCATGAGCATGATCTTCCATGTCCTTAATGAGCTCGCGGTTTTCAAGCTCAGCAGTAAATCGTTCTTTCAATTGCATGAAACGTTCGTGTTGCTCTGGCGTCAAACGAACTAACCAATTTGCTACCAAGCCAACATCAATTGTTGCATAACTATTTGAACGGAATATGTCAGCAGGCGGTTTCACTCCATTAGCTAATAATTTAAATCTATTTTCTCGCAAGAACATTTGGAACAGCGTGCTTTCCTTCTCAATTCTTGATTTTGCTGCTACTACTACTAGGAGTTCAAAATGTATAAGCATTCGTATTTCCTCTTCGTATTCTTTGTTAAGTTGTCTATCTAATTTTCGCAATTGCCCAAATAATTTGACATAATTTCGTAATGGCAATTTAGGTTCTTCTTTCAAAGGTTTTTTCTCTTCTTCTTCCTCTTCTTCTTCCTCACTTTCCTCCCCACTCTCTTCTTCCTTTTCTTCATCGCTTTCTTCGTGTGATTTTTCCTCTTCGTCATCTTTTTCCTCCCCCTCTTCAGATTTTGATGGCATTACTGCACGTTTTTTCTTTTTCTTCTTCTTCTTCTTTTTGTACTTATTGCGTCCACGTTTTTTGCAACAGCTTAATGCTCGACAACAAATACTCATTCGTCCCATGCAACAGAAAAATGCAAGTGGACCACCACCATGTCGAAAACAGTCAGATAAAGCAGATGAAAAGTTAAAAATTGCATCAAATCGCCTTTTTCCATAATACATGGATTCAAAATCTTCGAATTCCATGCTGAAATTTATATTTTCAACAGCTTGTGCGGCTTTAAATGCTTTTGAACGCCCCGGTTCTTGACGTGGGCCATCATCTTCGTCTTTCTTCTTAGCTGCATATCTATTCAGCATTTTTTGCTCCTCGCGTTCTTTCTCATCGATTCTTGTCCATTTTCTACTTTTTGGTGTCACCATAGAACGTCGTAATTCAAAATATTTACATGCTTCTCCACCTGAAAATTCTAATAAAGCTTGGTCAACGCATTTCGTTGCCTCTCCTAATAATTGTGGAGTCAATGATATCAAGTGTAATGTGACTGTAGTAAATGCGAGCAACATCCCAGCAGTAATTGCAACTCCTAGACCTATGGGATTGACAAACATTATGCAGAAAATACCCCAGATCAAGGTAACACCAAATCCAGCATACATTGTAAGACCAATACCAGTTTCTTCCCTTATATTGTTTGTTGCGGGATTATACGTGTACATTGGAAACACGCAATGGGCAACGTACATTGGAGAAACAGCAGGCCGAGCGAAATGCCAACCAAGAACCTCTCCAAATAATAAGACAATATAGCAAAGGAAACCAATTGACATTGCAAAAACTAAGGTATCGTTAGTGGTAGAAAATATACCTACAGCAAATGACACTGCTGAAATTCCCGCGAGGGTAGATTTTAAACGTCTTTGATATTTTGGTGGTAAGTAATGATCGTTTTTTGTCCATATGCGTAAAAGAAACAAACATGTCGATGCAGTTGCAAAAACCAGTGTAAATACCAGGCCAGGGTATATATTGTATGGCGGACGCATTGGTGACCAAAGGTACAAAATGACATTTAAGATGATTATGAAGAAAAAACTAACTGGCATGACAATTTTTACAAATTTACCATCGTGCCATTGATCATCGTGCCATTTATAAATAGCTGCCCCGGTAAGAACTAGCAAAGGGTAGTAAAAGGTAATAATCAAACAAGCCAACGCCATGTTTGAATTTATATCAATTTCACCCTTGCGTGGATTTGCGTCTCCTAAAATGACTAACCAAAAAAACAATCCTCCACCAATATCTATCATGCCTGCTATTACCAGACATACAATCATATCCCATGTCCATTTCAATATGTTGAAATATTTAATAATTGGGAAAGCTGTACATATCATTAAATACATGCCTCCTGTAAACGCAAATCCTGTCCATTTATAGGCATCCTCTAATGTTAATGTCATGATAAACCCTAAAACAAAAATAGCAAATAGAAAAACTAGTAAATTTGCAACGATAAAATAATCGTTTGGGGATAACTTTCCTTTCATTAAAGCTTCAAAGCTCAGCATATCGCGAGGATCTATTAATTTTCGGTCTTCAAGTTCCCATTGGTCTTTCAACACGAATTTTCCTTGTGTCATCATATCCATACTAGCTTGTCTACCACTATCCCCATACCCTCCACTATCTCTACCATTTTGACTTGCCTCGGCCTGCTGTTTACTTCCAAATGCAGATCGCATTGGTAAAGCTGGCATTTTAATATTTCCACCAAGACCTCCTAGAAATCCACCAGAATTTTCCCCATCATCGCCTTTTTGTAACGGGGGTAGGGCAAACCCAGTGAAAGCGGAGCTTTTGCCTTCGTAATCTTCTTTATCTTCCTCCTCGTCGTCATCATCGTCGTTTTTCTCTTTTTGCTCAACTCTCCTCTCTGGTTTTGTAAATGATGGAAGAAATTCATAATCATTTTTACGCCACACATTCAAAAGGCTACTGCCAAGGCCTGTTATAATCGGTAACAGAATGGTCAACTCTAAAAATAAGTGTGAGTCTGTCAAGGCATACATCATCAAACCAAGCAATTGCAACCAGCCATATGTAGCTGCAGCAAGAACTTCTGGAACTTTAATGTTTCGTCGAAAAAAAAATAGTTCGGACGATAACAGACCCTTTGCTCGAAGGTAATACGAGCGCGATGTGGTTATGCTTAACGCGTATAAAATAACGACAAAAAAAGACATTAATCCGAAAATCCATACAGGCCATTGCTGTGTCAATATTGAAAATTTTGGCATCGCCTCAGGTGAAATCAAAAAAATAGCCCCGAGCAATAAAACAAGAAATTCAAACGAAAGCACCCCAAGAACAAACTCCGGTGATGCCGCGATGTCGTTATTCTTTTCTTTTTCAACATTGCCAAAAAATGCAACAGCTCCAATCTCGTATGAATTCATAATTTTAAGACGGTAATCGACAATATCATTGCCTAGAGCAACACCCAATACGAAATAGGCACCGGCACATCCAATAAGCCAGTAGTCGCCGCAAAAGATCACCAAACATGCTCTACACGCAATTAAAAGCATTACCGTGTAACCTGGTCCCCATTCGCATTTTCCGCGGAAACGAAGCCAAAAGCACATGTCCAATGCAACTACGGTTAATGAGAGACCAAACGCCTGCCCAGAATATTTTGCCGCGCCTTCTGTTTCCATAATCAGGTTATACAACGCCAATACTACAATAGAAGCGGTATATAGTCGTTGTGAGGTCTTAACTCGTTCACGGCGAGATGCAAACATTCCTGTAGCCATTGGATCTGAATGGTTGAATGCTGATAGACGCCCATCAATGGTATAATCTTCTCCTAAATAATCAGCCATTGTATGGTCTTTTTCTTTAGGCTCTGGTACTCCTGTATTATTCGCTTGCTCATGATTGGCTTTCATCATTCGAAGCTTTAAGCCTAAAGTTCCAATTTTTTTTAACTTGTCTTTCGCTCTACTTAATTTCTGATTTTTTGAAACAACCGCCGTCATTTGTTTAAATGATTTAGATAGTTCTTCATCATTGATGAATGCAATTACCATCATCGGCAACATGTTCAAAGCCATTGATACGCATGTCACGGAGAATGTATCGACCGGTAAACGAGTCGTATTATCTCCTGGAAGCTTAAAATAGGCAGGATCAATTAATGGCGATAGAATCAAATACACCATTAGCATAACAAATGAAACTTGAAACATTTTCAACACGTCGTATGACAATCTCCATCCAAGCATATCCCACTTTTTCTTTGCAGCCCATGCAATAAAGACTGGGTACAGCACCAAGATTATGGCAAAACCGATTGCAGGTGGTTGTACAGTATAAATGCACACAGCCCCGAAACAAAATATACTCAAGAAAGGAATAGCTACTAGCATTCGAATAGTAGTGGCTGCATAATATAAGTGTCTTCGAAATCTTAAGTTCGAAGGGTCCTCCTCCGAAGGCTCTAATGAAAATCCAATAAACAAACCTCCAATGAGATATGGTTCATCCATTTCTTCGAATTCTTTCAACATATCTATTAAATAACACTCGATTCTATCTAATCTATAATCAATTTTGTCTAAAAACAATGCGATGATCCATGAAAATATTGCAATTGGAATTCCGAATTTGACTAATTCCCCGAAAAAAACATCCATAAAATTAAAGTCTTTCCTGACGTTTCTTATAATGTCCCCTTCCGTATTTAAAGATTTTATTATAATAATATAATGGCTATCTGGGTTGGAATCACCGGCAGGGTTTCCATTTATATCTACCTCCCCTTCAACGACATTATTATTGCCCCCAAATGTTAACGTAAGAGGAAATTGAGGGGAGCTTGGATCATCAGGATCATTTTTAAATTTTTTTCTCCACCCAGACCATACTTCTGTATCAGCTTGACCAGGAAATTTTGCCTCTAATTCAATATCATATTCAAATTCATAAGCTTCCATCCACGCCAAAGGTCTTGCATCTCCATCAAATTTTCCTCTAAAATTCGCGTCATTTTCGCGAAAAATGAATATTTCGCAATCTAAATTGACAGTAAAAGTTATAAAATTAGGACTCTTATTGTTTACGGCTCTGGAGTTTTTGAATGTTTGTACAATCATTCCTCCTCTTGCCCCTGCCCAACCACCCAAAGTTCTACCATTGATAAGAGTTATGGCATCGTCGACATACGGCATGGAAAATTTTGTTCCTGTTAAAACTTCGTCATTTATAACAGCTGATGCTCTTGTCTTTAAAGTTTCTCCATTTGCATCTGCTTCATTTACTTTTATATTAGTAACAGATAAAGGAAGAATATCCATACGTATTTGAAGACAAATCGCGTCTTCGCCATCACAGTAATTAGGTGCCGCATCTGGTATTAACGGTATCCATGTTGCTTCTAAACATTTGATTCCCCGCTTGTATATTGTATTCATATCGGAATAAGGCCCTTCGCATAATTTACTTTGACAATCATCATTAAATGTGCACCTTGTAGTTGCATCCCCGTCGCACCTTTTGTTGTAGGCCCATATTTCTCCATAATCATAAGGTGCTCTATCATCAACAAACAACGCAGGCGTTTGAACATCTAGGGAAGAGCAAGCGAATATATAATCAGTAGCACTTCCAAGGAGATCGTCTGCTAAATTTGGAAAAAGCTCAAAACCCGCGTCTTCGTCAAAGACTTCAACATTGTATGGTTGTCCACTTTCCTGCACACCAAAATATAACGGCTCACCAATTCCTGGCCATTTCGGATTTTCATCGTTGCTAATAACTTCAGTAGTTCGTATCATAACGTGTGTAAATATCCCTTTTCCTTTTTTTGGGTTTTCACAGTCACATGCTATTTTACAACAATCTCCACTTGGGTTCGCACAATCACAAACCTCTGGTTCTGTACATACAGGGCTGTTTAAATTGTCATTATAATCCGGATCAGGATTCGAGCAATGTGCTGGAATAGTAATTTTTACATATGGATCACTTGCAATTGCAAACTCGGAGTCTTTTGCAGGCAAATTTTTTGCCCCAACCACATAAAATGTTACATTTCCCCCTTGCTTTTCTGTTGTCCTATCTTTTCCATTACGTTGGCCAACTGCATCTACTTCGGCTCTACATGATCCAAAATATCCATCTCCGAATTGTTTTTTCTGTCTACTACAACTGTGAACTGATTGTGGAAGTGGTACGTTACAAGTTGCCCCCGTAAATCCTAAAGGTTTTGGAAACGCATATGTAGTTGAGTCTACATTTCCTTCTTTCACACCAAACCATTCGTTGTGTCTATCTTGTAAAACCTCTGGAGTCACACCGTTCGGATTGTCACAGATACCACTCTTTATATCTTGAATACTACATGAACAGATGCAACCTTTCTCTTTGCGCTTGCCAAGTCCCGTCGTACATCTTCCTTGACTGGGATAAATAGTTGAACAGTCCATGTCTTCTTTACATGAGTATATTACATCAGGAAAAGTTATTGCTATAGTCATCAATAGTGGTATTAACAGCTGAGGTTTCCCCATTTTAAACGTTTTTATTTTACACTATTTATACCTCTGTATCTACAATCTACCAACTTTCCTTATCTAATGCTTGACACAATAAAATGTACTAAAGTCCAGAAGATAGGTTGTCTACAACCGTTGCATAAATTCTTGGAAATGAAGTGAAAAGAAAATGTACGTGTGTTTGTGTGTGTGTGTGTGTGTTTAGTAAGTATTTTCCTACGGTTAATTATAAATCTAATTCTTTTCATTTTTTATTTAGTGCAAAGCTCTATATAGTAATAGTATTATTACTATGTTGTATTAGACTGTGGAAAATGTTTTAGCATGGTAGCATCATCTTATGCCTATGAATTTCAAATTTTACTATAAATCTTTCGTACAAATTATTCTAACGGCACATGATTAGGGTGCCATTAAGAGCCAATAGTGGCATAGTTTTGTAGAATACTGGAATATAATACAAGAATACAATGCCATAGCATGCTAAGGCATGCGGTATTTTTACTGTTGGAAATTCTTTTGGAAATTCTTTCTGATTTGTGATATCGTTGTATACTATCCTGATACTGTAATAAAGCTTTAAAATGGCACAGGATTACGAGGGAAGGATTTTGGAAAAAAATAACAAAGGATTGTATTCCTGGTATTGCCAGGATAATATTATCACACAAAAAATGCTGGGATGCTTGTGATGGTGTGTGCCTCTGAGTGTGGAAAATAGAAACGCAACTAATAATAAATAGCATGTAAATAGCACATTCAAACATATCATCACGGAAAAGAAGAAGCTGGCCTTATAAGGTATTATAAAGGCTGGAGGAAAAGGCATGCCGGGCATGCAAAAAAAAGCAGCAGCTACATCAGCAGCAGAAAATAGATGCGTTTTTTCATTTTTCGCTTTAATAATTTATATACACACCTATGTATTGGTAGAATTGGGCAATTGGGGAAAAGAAGAAACACAAACAGAACGTAGAAAACTGCAATACATATTCGCTTAAAATATTATAGATCATTGTGATACGTGGGAATAGAATATAGAGGAATTATTATTATATAAACAATATATAATAATTCTAACCACGTCTTCATAATTATATTATATAAATCAATTGTATATATTATATACATCATAATAATAACAAAAATAGATCATATTTATTGAAAGACTTTTCTTGTTTATTATAATTATAATAACCAATACCAATATTGTAAAACAAAACAAAAAAATAATAAAACATTGTCATTGTCCATCATCATAATATCATTCATTTATCACCATGTCGTTTTCAAGATTAAGATCCATGGTGACATTTAAAAGTAAAAAAAAGCAAGAGAAAACTATAGAAGAAGAGGAAGTGGAAGCACTTAAATTAAAACGTGACAATAGTACAAAAAAGTTAAGTAAAAGCGAGAAGAAAAAAATTATGAAAAGTGTTACGAAAAGACGATCTTTTTTCTCTCGTTTGACGCAGAAAAAAAGTAAAGAGGAAGATATTCATTCCATTCATCATAAAAAAGAAGGTTCAAAAAAACATAGTTTATTAGATAGTTTAACACCTGGATTTCAACGAGTTGCAGCTGCATTACATCATACGAAAGAAGAAAAAAAGAAACGTAGAAAAAATAGTTTTTATAAAGTATCATCGTTAACCCCTGTACGTAGAAATTCATCGATGGGTATGTTAGATGTAGAAGATGGCGAAGGTGATAAAGAAAGACCAGTTATTGTTGGTAGGTATGAACAAGCATTGAAAGCAAATCCGGAAGATTTAGAAGCATTAGAACATTTAGGTGTATTTTTAGTCGGTACGGAAGATATTGATAAATGTATTGAAGTTTTAACAAAAGCTATTGATTTAGGCTCGAAAAGTCCACAAGTTTTTAGAGCTATTGCAGGTGCAAATTTTGAAATGTGGAAACGAAATCAAAGAGAAGAAAAATATTTAGTCAATGCACATAAATATTATGAACAATGCTGTCGCATTATGGCAAAAACCGCTGGGACGTTTGATGATGCTTTTCAAGCGGATGTATTATATGAATTAGCAAGAGTTTATTTTTATTATGGATCTTTTGAAGGTGCATTGAAAATGTTATCAAATATCATGATGGAAGTGCCATTGTATAAACAAATGAATGAAGTTATGTTATTAAATGCAGCATGTTTATGGAGATTAGAATTGTACGAGGAAAGTATTAAATACTGGGAACATATATTAGAAAATGCACCAAAACCATATGCTGGTCGGCATATCATTTTCATATGTGCTCGGATGTACCAAAAATTAGGGAAAATGCAAGATGCTAGTATGGCATTTTCTGAAGTTTTCCAAGAAAGTAGAAAAAAAAATTATATACCATTTGAAATAAAAACAATACGTCAATTTGTAAATACACCAGATACATGGACAACTGTCGCCAAGTTACATATTGAACGAGGTTTTTGGCATCAAGCAATTGATTTATTAGATGTTGCAATTGATAAAGCTATTGATATAGATGCACAATTTGGAATTGAAGATTATGATCGGGAAAAGTTAAAGGATTTATGGTATGATTTATATACATGTTACGATGTTTTAGAAGGAATGAATTCAAATGATAACAAAGAATTATCACAACAATATTTAGCGAAAAAATTAGCTGCATTGGATTCTGCACATAGTGCTCAACCATATGATCATATCATTCGTAAATTGATGATAGAAAAAAACGTAGATCCAGCAATTAAAGAAAAGTGGACACATTATTTTGATGTAGAAGAACGATTTGCATTGAAAATGCAAAAAGTATTTCGAGGTAATCGTGGTAGATCATTTGCTAGAAAAAAAAGAAAATTTGAAACGGAAACTGTGATCAAAATTCAACGACGATTTCGTGGTATGAGAGCACGTAGACGCTTTTTAAAAATATGGAAAGTGTTAAAAGCTCGATATGATCGTCAAATGAAAAAGAGAGAAACGTCCTTGTTAAAAGTACAAGCGACTGTGCGAATGTTTTTAGACAGATCACATTTAATATTAAAAATTAAATCAGCTATTATAATACAAGCTGGTATCCGGGGAATGTTTGGTAGAATGAAAGCATTGCGACAACGAGCTATTTTAATGAAACGAATCAATGAAAGAAGACGTATCATGGCAATTAAAGTTCAAGCGACCTTTCGTGGATTTAGATTACGTTTGGCATTGCATCGTCAATGGGCTGCAATTGATATTCAAGCGGCTGCTCGTGGATTTTTAACTCGTCGTAGAGTAGTATTAACAAATATTGAGCCACAATTAATCCCTACTGGAAGATCAGGGTTTCCAAAAGGTACACCTGGTCATTATCGTCATTGGATGAAACGTTTAGAACAATCAGAACATTTATTTTCAGATCGGCTGGAGATGAGGATGAAAATAGGATATATTCAAAAAGCACATCCAGCTATATCTGCAGAGGCAGCATTTTGTGCGATTGCTGAGACTGCTGGCGATATTGATTATGCGATTGAATTAATTGGGACGGATCCATTATTTGCAGATGATTTATATGATATTTGTCAAAATGTTGATGTAAATCAATATATACGTTTACGACCTGCTCCTGTTTTAGGTCCTGTATCTGAAATGAGAACAAAGAAAAATTTATCTAGACGTTGGATGAAAGCATTGCAAACTACTGCTACGAATACTGCGGTAAAAGTAAAAGAATTAGAACGATTAGAAGATGATGATTATCAACAATTTTTAAAAAATCAAGGGAAATATGTTGAACCTGGAAATGGTATTTTGCCATGGCAACAAGAGCGATATTCAGCATCAGAACTTGGTATTGATGATAAACGTAGCCGTTTATACAATTCAAGTAATAACAATAATAATTCTAGAAAGTCTAATAAGACTACTAGATCAAATAGAAATTTAGAAACACAAATACGAGCAGTATTAACACCTGAGCGTACAAGAGTATTTAAAGCTGGTACAAGTCAACGTACAAGCAGTACAAGATCAAGTTTAAAAAATGGTCCTGTACCACCACCACGACGTATGTTTTCACAAGTCAATTGGACAAGAAATCATTTCGAGGAAACGTTATTAGATTTAGCAGATGAATTGCAAGGTGAGCCAGCACATAAATTCCATCCAAATCGAAAGAACGATGATTTTTTGTTGATGTAAAACTTATTTTATAATAAAAAGGTATATTATATACACCGAAGTATTATTAAATTTTAAGAAAATATGTGTAAAAAAAATATAGAGCACTATATAGAGAGATAGAACTAAAATAGAGAGAGAATGTAAAAAAAAAGATGATAAAATATATATTATTACCCCTTGTATAAAACGACGGTTAAAATCTAAGTTATAATAATTTTACACTTCTCGTGTTAAGTAATATGC
>LT649511.1:0-22535 GCA_900128395.1 Stramenopiles sp. TOSAG23-2 | reverse complement strand
ACTCACACAAGTGTGTTGATATTCTCATAATCGAAAATACCAATGAAGGTAAATATATTTATATATAAAATAATATTATTTTAAATATTATCATACGGTTATATATATGATATTTAATGCATCATATATTTTAGAAAAAAGAGAAGAACACACACACAAACAGTCGAAAAAATATGTAGTACGGAGTACACAACACACGAAATTTAATACACGGTGTGTGGCATCTTCTATTTTGCAAATACTCGTACGTTCGTATATTTTTTTATACGTATATTTTTTTTCTTTTACTTTTAAAAACGACATCTCCCAGGGTTCTCTCCGCCTTTTGTTCTCTTTATTGTACATATGCTTCACCATTAATTTGACGATCATATCTAAATACATATTCTGGCAATAATAATTGGTTAGCATCAAAATGTTGAAATAAATCACGTAAATTGTTAATATATACAATCTTCTTCCAAAAACCAGAGCTTAAAAATGGGCTCATAAACCATACAGCTAAACGAAACCAAATACTTGGATGTACGACATAAAATGTCTTCATATTTTTTCTATATTTATTTTCAAATATATAATATAAATGTTGTAACCAACTAAAATCAGGTTGATTTGCGCTAGTTGACAAGCTTAAAACTAAAACAATTACATAATCTTCATCGACAGTTTGATCCATTTGTTGTATCATATACAATAAAATACGTTTCATATCAATAACTGTAGCAGGCAAATGTTTCAACAATGCAACAAATGCTGGTCTACCGTATGCATCACATCCAGGTTTATATAAAACTTGTAATTTCCGTATATCTGATAAATCTTCATTTTCCGCTTCTTCTAAATATTGTTGATATATTTCAGCAACTTGCTCTTCATTTAATTCCTCTTGCGTCATTGCTTCTCGTTGTTCTTCCAATTCACGTAAACGCTTTTTATCTATATCCTCAACCATCATTGTAAAATCACCTCCATTGTCACTATTAAATGGACTGAAACTCGAAAATGACGACCGTTTACTTGCCGTCTTTTTATTGCTACTATTACTACTGTTGTTCTCATTGTTTGTTCCACCACCACTACCACTTTCTTTTGGTTTTGGCAATGACATAATGCGTATAGATCTTTCTTGAATTATCGTTTCACCCCATTCATTACCAACGTTTTCTGGCAACATTGATCTAGTAATTAATTCTTCTTTCTCCGTACGTGGAAAATACAATGGCATCAACTTGCAATATGTTAAATAATCACTTTCATTTTCCATTGTAAAAATAATCGTATCTATTCGATCTGAAAAATGTTCTAAATATCTCCTAACAGTTCTTAATGCAATATGTGCACCTTCTTCCCGTGGATAGCCTTTGCCTTTTGTATATACACATGGAAAAGCTATACTACGTAATTTATTTTCAATCAATATACTTAAACATTGACGATAACACCCGTGTAATGCATTCTCTGCGGCATTTTGATATTTTTCATTGTATCTCGGCCCAACCGTATGAATCATTCGTCTTGCCGGCAAGTTACATGCTTTCGTCATAAGTGCTTCGCCAGTTTTACAGCCATTTGGCGCTTCATGTGTTATTTCACGTAATAAGTCATCTCCACCAATATCTAATATTCTTAATGCTACAGGACTATTGACGTCGTTTAATTGTTCATTTGTTGAATGCACAATAACATCAACTTCTAATTCACATATATCGTGTTTCAGTAATACTATTTGTTTATTTAAAGCTGGCATACATTTAAATATTGGTTCGTTTTTGTTGTTGTTATTATTATTATTATTATTATCTTTTGTAATTAATGGTATTTTCTCTTCATGAATAGTTTCATCCCATCTTACTATTGTATATTTACGTACAATCTGTTCTTGTTCAATAATTGTTGCCATATTTCTGTGTTAATTTATTTTCGTTGTCTTTGAAATATTTTCTATATCTGTTTTGTATGTAGGATCTTATTCAAATTCTATTTGTATATATATATTTTGTAGTATTATCTATACATTTATTATTATTATAAATTAAAATAATTTCAATAATATATGATATTATACCACAGGTATATATATATTCTAGATATAATATCCGGATGGGTGCATGCTGGCCCAGCTGGCATGCATGGAGGATAATTGAAATAATAATGATATTATATTTTTTTTGAATAGTCTAAATAAAAGACACCAACATTACCTCTGGATTAGTACTGTAAAAAAATTATTTATAGTCTAAGTCGTCTACGTATAATATTAATAGTAGTAATAACATCAGAGCTGGAGACCCCACACGCCCACAACAGAATATAACCACCAGTATTATAGTGTTAGTGACGTAATATCTAAGTCGTCTACGTATAATATTAATAGTAGTAATAACATCAGAGCTGGAGACCCCACACGCCCACAACAGAATATAACCACCAGTATTATAGTGTTAGTGACGTAATAGTAATTGAAGATGTGATGCTGATGCGTTGCATTCTTGTACCAATGTCATACAAGGAGCTATTTCAATGCTAGACACCAGCATACAATAATAGCTACTATAGTGCTATTATATCTTGATATAATAATACAATATGTATATCGGACCATATATTTGAACCACAAAAACACATACACATCAGTAATACAAAGTATTCATTCAAATCATATTCCATATCCATATTTATTACTCCACATCATTTCATTTTTCTAAATATTAGTGGACCATCTTTTCAAATATAAAAGATATTTTATTATTATTACCGTTATATTGTAAGCAATTTTTCAAATTATATTAAAAAATAATATGCAACATAATAACAGGACTGCTGAAGAAATTGCAACAGGTCCGTCTGAAGCATATGATAACTCAACAAATGGTTTATTAGATGATGGTTACTTAGATTCATCATTGGAGGAATCCCCAATGCAAGATCGTACCTGGCCGTTAATACAAACTGGCAATAATGGCCCGGCAAATTATAATACTTTAATTGATAGTCCAGAAGGTGGCGGTCCCAATACACCGTTATCACCAACTTGGAAAGAAGTGATAACTTCGAACAAAGTACCAGAAGGCTCGACAAAAGCATCTGTATTTAATTTGACATCGACTATTATTGGCGGAGGCTGCTTATCGATTCCATATGCATTTGCATGTACTGGACTAGCGGTGGGAGTTATCATGTTGCTAGTTATGTCTTCAGCTAGTGCGTATAGTGCATATTTATTATTGTCATGCGCAAGACGATGTGGTGGAAAAAACTATGAAGATATTGCAATTTATATCTATGGCCGTACAGGTGGAACAATTGTAAATTTCTTAGTTTTTTTGCTCGTATATTTAGCATGTATAGGTTATATAGTATTAATGGGCGATTTATTGACACAATTAATTCCACCAATATTTCCATCTGATGATTGGCTGAATCGTGTTGCTATGATGGGAAGCTGCGTTGTAGTTATATATCCTGTAACGTTGTTACGGAATTTATCTGCATTGCGTATTACAAGTTTTGTTAGCGTTCTTGCAATTATGTTTCTTGCAGGTGCAATTATTGATAAATCAATTCGAATTAATGAAAATTTTATCCCAACCAATACTTCTGCACATCATGATGCGCCAATGCCACCATCGCATAAATTTTTACCAGTTGAAGATCCATGCTTAGCAAAAGCAACTTCGCGATTTGATTGTATAAAATGGGTGCGATTTGATTTCGATTTTTTATTAGCTATACCAATATTATCATGTTCCTTCATGTGTCATTTTAATGTATTGCCAGTACATTTAGAGTTACGTAGACCAACACGTCAACGCATGAAAAAAGTAATATATTGGACCATGGGTTTAGCAGCAACATTGTATTTGCTTGTAGCCGTAGCTGGATATTTAAGTTTTTTCCAAATGTTGTTAGGTAAAAATGGTGGAAACATATTAAATATGTATAGCAAAGGTGATATTGTAATTACAATGGGACGTGCTGGACTTGTATCTACATTATTGCTCAGTTTTCCATTATTAACGCACCCATGCCGTGCAACGATAGAAGTTTTATTGTTTGATAAATTTTGGGAAGCATCTAGTTGTCGTAGTATTTTTATCAGCACTTTAATATCAGTTTCATCATATTTAATAGCAATTTTTGTTCCGAATATCACGGTTGTATGGACGTTAACTGGGTCTACAGATGCAATTATAGTTGCATACGTATTGCCTGCATTATTTTATTTGAAGTTAACAAAAGGATCCATATGCAATCGAAGAAAATTACCAGCAGCATTTTTGTTTGTTGTTGGTGTTGGATTAAGTATTGTATGTACATTTGCAAGTATTGTAAATGTCATTAAAATGAAGTAAAGATGGATTTAATTTTAAAACTACATGATTTGTATCGATCAGCAGAGTGTTTTGATGTGTGTGTAACTAAGCATATGTTTTTATATTTTATTTTTTTTTAAAAAAACATGAGATCAAAATATTTTAAATTGATTCACTGTAGTTCGTTACCTACAGTAGGTATTATTTCAATTATAACATGAGATCAAAATATTTTAAATTGATTCACTGTAGTTCGTTACCTACAGTAGGTATTATTTCAATTATTGGTATTAATACCTGGTGTACCTGGTATAGAAAACCAACCACTTGGCATGGCATTGCCATTGCGGATTGCAGATAATGCTTGCCCGCTTGCTAAGGCTTGCTAAGGCTTGCAAGGAGAAAACAGCCAAATCCCCCATTAAGTATGTATTTTGTATACTAATATTCCTATTTAACCAAAAATCACCTTGATCGTAATATTAGTATACCAAAACACATACTTAATATATTTTAAAATTAGGGGGATTTGGCTTTTTCGTTGATTATATATGTGTATATCGGTATGTATATGTGTATATATGTGTGGTAAAATAGTAACGAAACTCAACCTGACAATTGGCAATGCAAATTAATTAATTTTCACTCAATGTGATTCCTTTTGGACACGTTTGATGATTACACCAAGCATTATATTTATTTGCAAGAACCCCAAAAAGCATTTTTTATTATAAGAACGAATGTACAATAAAAATATGACGAGTCTAACAACAAATAATGAAGATTTATATTCTAAAATATTCGCTGGTTGGGATGATACTAATTCAAATTTCAATGAAGCCGTGACTAATGCATCACTATCAGGTTTATCTGTTATTCGTTTAACAAGTAATAGTGAGGTGGCTAAACCAAAGGAAAGGGGGGATGATAATAATACAAAGAAAAAAGATGATAATTATACCGCAGATAATCTAAATAATCATAAGAAGAAAACTTTGATGAATAGAATAAACTTAATACGTAACAAACTTGTAAAACATCTAGATAAGGTCATTAATAGTAAATATGAAGTTCATGCCTTGCATGATATTGAAAAATCTACATCGGTTATCGATATTGATGTAATTGTAGATAATAAAATGGAGTTACAAAAGACAATATCAGTATTAAAGGACTGCAATTATTCATACAACGTAGACGAACAAGACAAGATTGACAATAATACAAATGATAGACACATGTTAAAATTTAATGGTACAAAAGAAGGATGCCCCGAGTCATATGCACATTCTCCATATTTAAGTATGAGTCAAGAATATTATGACAATTTTGAATTGGTGAAAAAACGCGCAGCATGGATAAGAAAAGGTGCGGTGCAAAGTAGATATCCCTGTTTTGGTGATCGTCGTTTGTGTAACAAATTTATCGTGTATCCACAAATTCGTCCGTTTGAAACTGCTACGGAGGGTGTCAATTTGTGGAATCCACAGCGTCAGTACAGTGGTATATGGGGTGTAACGGATGAACGTACACGTTTGATTACCAGAAGAAATGAACAGAACCCAACTACTCAATTATGTACAAATATTACTACATATAAACAAATTCTAGTGAACAAAACAATCAATTCAACTTCATGGCAACTGGTTAATGTTACCGTTAATTCAACAACTTTGTATTGTCAACAACAATCTGTTTGTTACAACCAGACAACATTAAAAAATGTAACTGTAAATGGGATCATGACATTAAAAAATGTTACTGATTTAAAATGCCAAAAAATTTTAGATGAAAATAATTGTCCAGGCCAAATGGTTAACGTAACAGTTTTACAAAATATTACATATGCAAATGCAACATCATGGCAATTGATGAATGTGACAATTTCAAAATGTATTGTATCAAATAGTGGTAGTAGTACTTCAACTACTACTAGTGGTAGTGGAAATAGTGGTAGTAGTGGAACAAGCACCACAACAAATAATGCAAATACAAATACCAATATGAATTATCGCTTGTAAAGAGAAATATGGAACCCAGAGATGTAAAAATAAATACGTCGTACGGAGTATGTATATTTTTTCTGATTTTTATAAAATACGTACTCGTAAAATTTTTGTTTTTAAAAAATATTTTTTAATAATTTTTTATAATAAAAACACCGTAATTTCGTGTATCATACAACGTTAACGAGACGTACGACGTATGATATAATATTACATTATGGTACACGGTACGACTTCGTATAATGTGTGGTGCAAAAGATATTACTTTCTCTCGCTTTTTTGTTTCAAACGCCATTTTGTTAAAATATTTTCAGTATATCCATTAAATTCTAATCGGCCATTGAATACTAGCTCTAATCCAGCCCTGTATTATTATTCAATATATTTGTATTCAGATATTTACATCGATATATACAGTTTTTATCATATTTTATGTATCATATATATATATATCATAATAATATATTATCATATGTGGGTGTAATAGTATTTAATAATGTTAGAGAAAGATTTAAATATAAAGGCCATCGATACTTACATGTACGCATTGCTATTTTTCACACCACTCATTTTCACATAATTATTATCTTTAATATTTTGTTCATCAACGATTGTTGCCCAATATTCAAATGCTTTTTTAATTTGATCTTCACTACAAACTTTATGATGTAACCAATTCGCTAATAATTGACTGGATATGCGCAATGTAGCTCTATCTTCCATTTTTCCAATATTGTTCAAATCAGGAACTTTACTACAACCAACACCTTGCCCAACCCAACGAGAAACATATCCTAAAATTGCTTGTACAGCAGTATTAATTTCTTTCTCGATTGTCCGTTGAGACAATTCATTGTTACTACCAGATACTAATGGAGGCGTTAAAATATCCATTAAATTTCGATCATTTCTTTCTCGCAAAACGCTTATTCGATCTACGATGGCAAATACGTTGTTTACATGGTAATGTATTGCATGTATGGTAGCTCCAGTTGGACTAGGAACCCAAGCACATATCGCACCTGATAGCGGATGAACATGTTTCGTTTTTAACAAACCTAATAAATTATCAGGTTCAGCCCACATACCTTTACCAATTTGACCTTTACCAACTAAATTAGTTTCAATACCAACGTCTACATTCCACGCCTCATATGCTTTACGCCATGTGGCGACAGCTATTTGTCCTTTTGGCAGCATGATACCAGCTTCCATGGAAGTATGAATCTCATCCCCAGTTCGATCTAAAAATCCAGTATTGATAAATACAACTCGTTCACTTGCATGGCGTAAACATTCTTTTAAATTTACCGTAGTTCGTCTTTCCTCGTCCATAATACCAATTTTCAATGTATTTTGTGGTATTTTAAATGCTTTCTCTGCAGTTTCAAATAAATCAATAACAAATTTCACTTCGTCCGGACCATGCATTTTTGGCTTTACAATGTAAATAGAACCGCATTTACTATTGCAATTTCCTTGTCCATTTTTTTGCAAATCATTTAATCCACCAAGGCATGTAAACCAAAGATCTAAAACTCCTTCAGGTATTTGCGTATAATTACCATTTTCATCTTTCCATTCTACTGCATTTGTATACATATGTATACCAACGTTACGGCATAGAAGCAATGAACGGCCTTTTAAACGAATAACACCATCATTAGTGGAAGATGAGGTAAATGTTTTATCACCTTTTAAAGTACGTGTAAAATCTCTAACTTTTGCACTTAAATCTCCTTTCATTAAACCCGCATAATTTCGATAAATATTAGCTTTATCTTCAGCATCAACGGCAGCAACGCTATCCTCAAAATCAATAATAGTAGAAACTGCTGCTTCTAAAACAATCGATTTGATCCCTGCATTGTGAGTTTTTCCAATTGTATCGTTTTTATCAATATTAATAATAATATGCAACCCATTATTTTTTAATAAAATAGATTCAAGAAGAAGTTCTTTATTTTTTTTAAAACCAATGAATTGAGCTGAATTTGCAAGATATGCTGTTGTTGAGTTGTTGTTATTGCCTGTTGTTATACATTTTAATTCAAAATCATTATTATCCGAATTTTTTTCTACTTGAAATTCAACAACATCATCGTATTTCACATTGGATGCTAATGGTACTATTTCATTTAAAAGTGCATTGCAATATTTAAAAACTTTTTGACCTCTACTATTATCATATATTTTACTTTGCGGTGGTTTACTGTTGATAATATTTGTCCCATATAATGCATCGAATAAATTCCCCCATCTAGCATTAGCAGCATTTAATGCATATCTAGCATTGTCTGCCGGGACTACTAATTGAGGCCCAGCTACAAGGGAAATTTCTGGATCAACGTTTTCAGTCACAATATTCACTTTCTCCTCATTTTCTTGTCTTAAATATCCAATGTCTTTTAAAAACGATATATATGCCTTCATATCAAATGTCCCGTTTTCATTACTATTATTATTGTTATCTTTATGCCATTGATCAATTTTTTCTTGTATATCATTGCGTTGATTTAATAACGAACGATTTAAATTGCCAAATGAACTCAAAGTTTCGTATAATGTTGACCAAAACGTTTCTTCTGTTACTACTGTATTGTCGATATTATTTATGATATCTCTTGCCGCATTTACAATTGTTGAAGATACACGCAAATTATTATTTGCTTTCATTTCATATTCTTGTTTAGAAATAACACTCGTCATATTATATATATATATATATATAATAATGTTATTGTTGTTGATTTGTAAATTGATATTATACTATGGATATAATGTTTATGAGATAAATTATTTTATTATATTTAGTTATTGTGTGAATTTATATTTTTGCATGATGCGGGTATGTTTTGTAAATATTAATGTAATATATACTCTTCTAATATTCTTCTTACTTAGAAAAAAAAAAAAAAGAAGAAGGCCAGAAGATGCTGGGAATTAGAATATTAGCCTAAAATGCAAATCTCATGAAGAGCACACCACCACACCTGGACCACGCACATATAATAGCATAAACACACCATATTTATCAACTCCTCATGAAATACGAGGATCCAGTATTATACATCATGCAAACAGTATTACCAGATAGTAGTGCAGTTCGAATAATCCACACATATAATAAAAAAAGATCCAAAATAAATGTAATAAATATTGATGGTGGTAAAAAAAATCCAAAAATAATACTAAGCAACCTAACATATATTAAATATAAATCCAACAAGATGAAGAAGAAGATAACTAACCTCTTCAGATATTACATTTTATATACATTATTTATAGATATATTATATATATACAATCTATCGCACATATAATTATTTAATACACCCCTCCCACCAAATTAATATATAATATTATATATATATATATATATATATAATATTAATATTATCGAAACCTAAAAACAAATAGTACAAAATTATTATTAGACTATTATTATTATTTATTAATTAGTATATATATATATATATAATATATATAAAGTATATATAATCTTCATATATAAATGACGTCAATAGTAAATAATAATTCACCACTAGAAGGAGGAAGAAAAAAATTATTAGTAGCAAAAAAAGTTAAAAGCAAAGGTGATGTTTTAAGTACAACATTAAATAAAGATTTTGAAGATACAATGATGTTTCTAGAAGAAAACGAAGTTGGGGATGATTTAGATAGTGATATCGTGACATTTTATGTGCAACAAGTATTGAGGCTTGGTAGAAAGAGCCATGCCACCGTCGAAGTAGATATGGATAAAAATGTTGTGAAAATATTTAAAGCACGTTCAGATAAGGAAAGAAGAACTGGTGATGAGAGTGCGAAAATTTTTCCATGCTCAGCGTTTACGAAATTTGAATCGTATAGTACATCATCATTATCATTGACAATATCTGACGGTTCCCATTCTGGAAAAGGAAAAGTGAAAAAATTTGTATTTATTGATCCGGGACAACGTGAAGAGTTTGTTAATTTAGTGCAAGGTTCAAATTTATCGATGGCAAATAAAGCACGTTCAAGATTATCATTGGACGAATCAGACGGTTTAAATCATGCTGAATCGTTCCGTTCATATACGCAATCTCAAGAAACATTGACAAAAGTATTTGATGAAAATAGCTCAAGTACGCGATCCTTAATGGAACGGAAATTTATATGGTCTATGTTGACATATAAACGTTCTATCGATATAGGTAGATTTAAAGGGGAAGGAAATTTAAATGCTACAATTAACGATTATGTGGACACATGGGGTGTACCTTTCTATGTCGGAGAAACAGCAGAGCAATTGTTCGATCAAACTACGTATGTATTGTATCGTGATCGTGTCAATAAACGCGATCGTACATTGTCATTTGTCACACCAAAATCGTTACCATTACGCGGTGAATTAATATTATCTAATTATCGATTATTATTTAATGCATATGAAACACATAGTACCGATGATATTGAATATCCTTTATTTATGATTAGTGATATAAAAAAAATCAATGAAACATCAATATCGTTGATAATTAAACATTCTGGATTTACTCCACAATTTATATTCACAGATGTTGCAAACTGTAAAGAATTTTTATTAAAATTAGAAAGTCTTGCATATATCAATAAACCATGCCCACCAAAATTATTCATAGCATATAATTATAGAAATGCATATGCCACAACTATCGTAACTATTGAAGAGGATGGTGATGACGATGATGAAATAGTAAATGCTACTTTAAATATCAAGAAAAAGAAGAAAAATGATGTTGAGAAGAAAAATGATGATAAAACGGCGTTTAAAAAAGTTAGCGATGAGGATGATAATGGTGATAAAAATGATGATGACGATGATACAAATTTAAAAGAGAAAGATGGCAATTCATCTACTACTACTACTCCTTTATCAAACAAATCAAATGAGAAAGAAACTACAACTATGTCTCCACCACCATCACCTCTAGGAACAGTTACAGCTACTATTGATATGACATATATGTACGATGCAGTTCAGGATTACCGTCGTATTGGATTAATTGCTAAAGAGGGCCAACGCCCTACACCATTTCGTGTATATACAAATAATTACAAATTAAGCCCAACGTATCCAGCAAAATTTGTTGTACCATCCAAGATTGATGATGCAATGCTTAAAGAGATTGCAAAATACAGAAGCAAAGCTAGGATACCAGCGGTAACATGGATTCATAGCAAATCAAGAGGCATGATCGTACGTTGCGCACAACCAATGAGAGGTGCAAAAGATAAACGATGTGCCCAAGATGAATTTTTCATTAAAACAATCAGGGAATTATCGAAAAATAAAACGAAACTTTACATAATAGATGCAAGAGCAGAAATTGCAGCAATGGGAAATCGTGCCATGGGAAAAGGAACAGAAAATTTACAACATTATGAAAATTCTGAGAAATTGTATTGCAATATAGGGAATATCCACACCATGCGCGAATCGTTAAATCTGTTGATTGGTATGTATGACTGATACCTGCACTATGTTGATACCTATGTTGATACCTGCACTGTGTTGATACCCTGCCCTATGTTGATACTTGCACTATGTTGATACCTGCACCATGTTTGTGGAGTCCTACGCTCGTATCCTCTACACTGATATATATATATATATATTCTGCATCTCTCTCTCTCTCTCTCTCTCTACATACACACACACACATATATATTACTTGTCTGACATGATAATAAACTAACACACACACAAACACACACACACACATATATATATAAATTTGTTTATTTTAGATTTATGCGAACCAACATCAATTGCATCAGGATGTGAAAATTGGTACACGCAAATTGAACAGACTGGATGGTTACGACACGTAGCATTAGTTTTGATAGGTGCTAAAGATGCAGCATATATTGTAGAACAAGGCATGTCCGTTGTTATACATTGTAGCGATGGATGGGATCGTACGGCACAATTAAGTGCGTTAACGGAATTGTTATTAGATCCATATTATCGAACGGTAGATGGATTTGCTATTTTAGTAGAAAAACATTGGTGTAGTTTTGGTTATAAATTCCATGATCGATGTGGACATGGTGATGGAAATTCAAAATCAGTGGAGCGAAGTCCAATATTTTTACAATTTTTAGATTGTGTATGGCAATTATTGCAGCAATATCCAAATGCATTTGAATTTAATGCGGCATTTCTTTTATTATTAGCAGATGTACATATGTCATGCTTGTATGGTACATTTTTATTTAATACGGAAATGGATCGTTTGGCATATAATGTTTTTGAAGAAACCGTTAGCGTATGGACTGATATAAAACGAAAGCTCGGTTTATTTACTAATAAAAATTATGCAGCAGATTCAAGCTGTTTGATCCCTCGTATCAATAGTAGAAATATTAAGTTATGGGAAGAGTTTTATTGCAGGAGATTTGAGCATTATCAGATGTAACCATTAGTTTAAATCACACCGTGTTTGTCGAGCGAAGCGTATGATGTGTAAATCACCATGTTTGTGGAGCTTGTATAGATCACCACAATTAGGAACGAAGTGTATATATGGCAATGTCTGTGTTCAGATGTAACTATTAGTTAGATCACCATTAGTTTAAATCACACCGTGTTTGTCGAGCGAAGCGTATATGATGTGTAAATTAGGAACGAAGTGTATATATGGCAATGTCTGTGTTCAAGTTACATCGCGTATGATGTATAGATCACCATATTTGTGGAGCTTGTAGATCGATCACCATGTTTGTCATACTTTGTGTGGTATTGGTATGATAGGGTTATGAAACCTTGTACGAAATTTAAAAAAAAAGTGCGAAATTTCAATTATGAACGAAGTGTATGGCAATGTCTGTGTTCAAGTTACATCGGAGCGCAGCGTATGAAAATAGCAAATTGTTAGCATGATTTTATATTAAATGATATAAAATAATATACGAAGTACGTTCGTGTAATATGAAAAGCTTGCCTTTAGGTTTCATTGAAAAAAAGCCTGCCTCATGTTTGTTTTAAACGATAGTTAGTTAGGGTTAGGGGTAGCGGAATTCGGTTAAAAATCCTGCACCGTGTTTGTGGAGTAATATCCTGCACCGTGTTTGTTTAAACGAAAGTTAGTTAGGGTCAGGGGTAGCGTAATTCGGTTTTTAATTGTTTGTGGAGTAAAATCCTGCACCATGTTTGTTTAAATGAAAGTTAATTAGGGTCACATGGGTAGCGTAATTCGGTAAAATCCTGCACCATGTTTGTTTTAAACGATAGTTAGTTAGGGTTAGGGGTAGCGGAATTCGGTTTTTAATTAATTAAAAAAGAAAACGTATCATGATATCTCTGGCAACAATTTCATGGGAGCCAATCGGTCATGCCTTTAGGTTTCACTAAAAAAAAAAAAGCCTGCCTCGTGTTTGTTTTAAACGATAGTTAGTTAGGGTTAGGGGTATCGGAATTCGGTTTTTAATTAATTAATAAAGAAAACGTAACATGATATCTCTGCAACAAATATAATGGAGCCAATCGGTTAATGCCTTTTAGGTTTCATTTGAAAAGCGTGCATCAAGTTTGTTTTAAACGATTAGTTAGTTAGGGTCAGGGGTATCGGAATTCGGTTTTCACTTTTTGTGAGTAAATTAATTTTTATATCAAATGTACGTACGAGTAAAATTATTATAAAAAATAAAAATATACGTATATATATATATATATATATTAATATATTTAATGTATAAATGATAAATATATGCATAAATATACGGTAATAGTAAAAATTAAAAAATACGTATGATATGCATATTTTAAAGTTAATACATATATAACAGATGCATTTAATTATTCTCTCTCCAATGATATAAACTACGTCGTAATTATTTTTTTTAAGTACTAAATGTACAAGAAGTATGATGTGTATGCATATATTGATATATTTAATTATATATGTAATACCAATGTTACACACATAGTACAAAATCTTTCCCCTGTGTACACCATATATTTTCATTTTTTTCTTTTCTTCTTCTTAATACTAACTGTATTACAATCATCATCAACAACACTACTACGTAACGTAACTTCTAATGATGCTTTACCTGCTTTTAAATTCAAATATTCTTGATATGGTGGATTAATTGGTTGTTGTACAGCTTCATGATATGATACTTTTTGTTTTCCATCATTATCATTTGTAATGTTTAATGGATACGATTGATCTGAATCAAAACCATTTAAATCACCACATGCTATAAATGGAACAATCATTCGATTTATACCAACTAATTCGTCGTCATCATCATCATGTATTGTGTTATTATTATTATCATCATCATTATTTTTTGTCATTCTAGTCTTATGGTCTTTTTTTCTCTTCTTTGTATTATTATTATTATTATTATTATTATTATTATAATGATAATCCAATAATGGATTTGTTAACGTTAATGGTTTGAAATTATTTGGTGGAGAAAAATCTTCACATACAACAAATGCTTCTAAACTTGAATTACGACTACTTTTTGGTTTACAACAAGAAACACGTTTAAAAAATACTTTTAATTGTGAAAATAATAATGTCACATCTTTTCCACGAAAAATTTTAGCGACAAAATTACCACCTGGACGTAATACGTGTGTTGTTATATTTAATGCAGCTAATAATAATTGCGCTTGTACATATTCATCTATATCATGCAACCCAGTAACATCTGGCGCACCATCGCATACAACTAAATCAGCTAGTTCACCTTTAAAATACGATACAATTTCCGTCGCAGTTTTGGATGATGTTATATCACCTTGGATACAATGTACACCAGATATAGGTGCCATTTCTTGCAGATCTACTGCTATTAATTGTACATTATTATTATTATTGGTATTATTATTCAATAATGCACAATTCTTTTTTAATTCTCGACTCAATACTTGTGACCATGAACCAGGTGCAGCACATAAATCTACAGCTCGTATGACGTTGTTAAAGAGTGAGAATTGTTCGTTTAATTGTAATAATTTAAATGCACTACGTGCACGAAAACCAACTTCTTTTGCTTTTCTATAATATATATCACGTTTATCTTTGGAGAAGCGGCCCATGTTGTGTAATTTTGTATATATATATATATATATATAGACCGGTGTTTTGTGTGTGGATGTATGTGTGTGTGATTTTCTACACCGTTGTTTGTTTGTGTGGATGTGGAGTGTATTATGATATAGATTTTGTTGAGGCTGTAATTTTGTATATATATATATATATATATAGACCGGTGTTTTGTGTGTGGATGTATGTGTGTGTGATTTTCTACACCGTTGTTTGTTTGTGTGGATGTGGAGTGTATTATGATATAGATTTTGTTGAGGCTGAGGGAGGCGTGTGTAGCAAAAAGAACTTTTTGTGTGATGAAATGTGAAGCGTATCGTATGCCTTGTAAATGAGAAGGATTTCAAAATGGCACTTAATTTAAGTACTAATTTAGTATACTAATTTATGTATATTTGATAGAGAGGTATTGGATATTACAAAAAATCCAAAAACAGCCAATAGTTATTTTGATGAATAAACTAAGAATATCCGATTTTTTGTAACATCCTCGTTGTTTGTTTGTGTGGATGTGGAGTGTATTATGATATAGATTTTGTTGAGGCTAGATATGCGCATATGGTTATTCTGGTATTACTTGTTATGATATTGTTTTCCATTATTTTATTTTTTCCGACAATATTTATTAATGCTATTTATATGCTATTTTATAATAAAAAAAAACAAAAAAATTTCACCAAGTTAAAAAAGTTAAATTTTTTATATTACCAACAACGCAACATGGACTTGAAATGAGAAAGAAGAAGAAGAAAAAGAGAGAGTGAGGCAAGATGAGTCAATTAATTTATATAAAAAAGAAAAATGAACACACATAATTTATGATACATTATCCCACTCTCTCTATATATTATATATATATACACGAGTATTATATATTATCGTATTAAATATATTCTCTAGATATATTGTTTTTATTTTAATTTTGGAGTATTAGTTTGCTGACATGCATTAGCTTCACTATAATAGGATAGAATATTTATTCTCGAGATTGAGTATTGAACATTATTATTTACCACATGAGGAAGAGAGGAAGTAAAACTATTATAACTTTGAACACACATAATTTATGATACATTATCCCACTCTCTCTATATATTATATATATACACGAGTATTATATATTATATTAAATATATTCTCTATGATAGATATATATTGTTTTTATTTTAATTTTGGAGTATGTCATCATATTATGATAGTTTGCTGACATGCATTAGCTTCACTATAGTATAGGATAGAATATTTATTCTCGAGATTGAGTATCTTGAACATTATTATTTACCACATGAGGAAGAGAGGAAGTAAAACTATTATAACTTTGGTAAAGGACACAGCATTACAAACAAAAACCCTAAAAAAAAACATGCAAAAGAAAGAAGAAGATTAAAAAAAGAGTGGGAAGAGCAGAGTAGTAGGTTAATAAATAAAAAGTAAAAATATTTTGAATATTAATATATGACATATGTGCGATAAATTCGTGTGTATAAAGTATATATATATCGATATAATTTTACTTGTATGATGTACATATATGATATGTATCCATATCAATATATATAATACAATATCATATCCTCTAAAATAATACACATATATGATATGATATATCATTATTTTTAAATAAATTTATATCTTGATATATTTTTTTATAATAAATTTTAAATTTCAATTTACGCTCTTTTATTTTTTTTTTCCACCACCTTCTCCTCCCATCAGCACCATACGTTGGTGTTGTTCCGTTAACGATAATGGGCTATGCTCTTTTGAAAAGCCCGTAGCTGAATGCGCACCGGCTGTTGCTTCAATAGCACCGGTTGGTGCAATATTGTCTGGTATATCGTTACCAGTTGCGCCTGTTCCGCCAGTTCCACCAGTTCCACTCGTTCCGCCACTTGCACCACTAATACTACCAGTTGCAGCATCTTGTTCACTTGTTGCGCTGCTAACAGCATCATGTTTAACAGCATCACGTCTAACAGCATCACGTTTCGGACCAGTTGCAGATGTTGCTCCACTTTCCTGTACACCAGTTGGTCCACGTACTTCATCTGTTCCAGTTGCACCTGAAATACCTGTTGACCCGCTAAAACCAGTACCACCTGTACCGTCAACACCTAAAAGTGCTTCCAATTCTTTCTCCGTTGCATTTACCGCGTTTTTCATCACAAGGTAACTTGTTGCGCTTTTATTTACCGCCGTTTCCGCAGCTACTAAAACACGCGAGGCGTTAGTTTCACGTAGCTTCAACGAGGCAACTATCCTCTCATCTTCCGTGCCTACCTTTTGCCCCTTCTCTTTGGCAAAGGCCAACGACTTCTCCCCGTCAGAGACTTGTTGTTTCAGACTGTTGTCCAACTCAACAATGCGTTTTGCAACCGTTGTTGCATTCGCCAACTTTGCCTTCTCCAAGGCCGCTTGCGCCATTTGCACCTTCTTCAATGCAAGCAAGTTCTTAATTATCCTTCCTTGCGCTGCCGCTGCTTTCGTATCCCGTGCTTTCTTCTCCTTCAGAAGAACAGCATTTAATTCATCTTCAGCACTCGTTGCTTCAGCTTCTGCTGCGGTATGAATGTTTTTTAATATATCCATGCCGGCAGCACGACGTACCGAACCACGCGATGTTTTGGTTGCTTTTTCTAAAGCCACATCCAATTTACTTGGACCAGTAGCGCTTCCCGTAGACGTAGATCCACTGGCACCAGTCATTCCAGTACCACTTCCCGTCGATCCACTAGCACCAGTCAATCCAGTTCCACTTCCCGTCGATCCACTTGCACCAGTTGAAGCTGTCGATGCGGTTGATCTTGTAGCTTCGCTTGCACCCGTTTCATCCGAGCCAAGCGCAATCACACCACCAATCGTACCAGTTTCCGAAGCACCAGTCTCCGCCATACCAGTTTCATCCCATCGGGAATCCAAACCGGTTTCAGCATTGTCAAACATATGCCCAACGGCTTCCAACGCATGGTTGGTTACCGCTTGCATTTGCTTGACCGCCATATTGGTGGTCTTTGTCAATGCCAACTTCGCTGCAAGAGTTGTCTTGTTCACCACTTTACACCCCACGCACGGTGCTTTTTTCGGTGCTACCACTTTCTTTACCGGTGGTTTTGCAGGCAACGATGTATCTACCTTTGCAACCGAAACATTCACCATTTCCCCCATGTCCCTTTTTTTGAAGTGTTTTACCACTTCAACACCAGACTTTGGGCCGCCTTCATCTGGATGAAGTACTGCCACTTCCGACCTACCATCCAAGTCCAACACCTTTGGTTTTTCCTCCTTGACGGTCTTATTCAATGCTTGCGTTGCATTTACTACCGCCAATTGTTGTTCCATCAACAACTTCTTACTAATACCGCCCGTCGCAGCCATTAGTTTACGTAATGCGTCTTCTGCTTCCACCTTCTTGGTTTCAGCTTCCGCAATGTCGGTTAAGTTTTGCTGTTGCGCAGCAATCTTCTGCAACAGCTTTTTCTTAATAGGATTGCTCTCGTTCCGAGCCGCATCCTTCAAAAGACGAAGTTTATCTTCGTCCTTTGCCGCCTTCCTCTTCGCTTTGGTCACGTTGACTTCAGCTTCCTCCTCTGCAACTGTCCGGTTCAGAGCTTCCTTCTCCTGCTCCAACTTCTCCCGAGCTTCAGATGGTAGATCTTTATCCAAGACCTTTTCAAGTTCCTCCAACTTTTTCTTTCCATTGGTAACTTTAGCTTTCGCTTCCATTACCTTTGGATCCATCTCCAAACCGGTTTCCGCTGAACCTGTCATGCCTGACATACCAGATGCACCACTTAATCCAGAAGCCCCACTAATACCAGACGCCCCACTAATACCGGTAATACCGCTAATGCCAGTCGCTTTCTCTTCCTCCTTCAGGAATTTCGTAGCCATACCTGCACTTGGCCCTGTCGCGGAGGCACTTAACAAGCTCAGCAATTTTTTAAGTGGACTTGCCCCACCTGTACTACTTCCTGTAGCCATTGCTTTTTCCACGGCAAGTTCCTTCTTTTTTGCCGCATCAGCTTTTGCTTTCAGGGAGGTGGCTTTATCTTCCACCTCCAAAGCTTTCTGCTCCGCTTTATCCGCTGCTTCCTCGTTCTCCTTCGTTGGAGATTGCTCAGCTAACTCCCTAGCTTCCTCCGCCTTCTCCTCGTCCTTACGAGCAAGATCTTTTTCCTTCTCCGCCATCGCTTTTTCCGCAGCAACTTCTTTTTTCGCCTTTGCGGTTTCCTTTGCCCCTTCGGAAGCTTTCAAAGCTTCTAATTTGTGCAACATAGCCGTTGCTATATTATCCACCGCTGCTTTTGCACCAGACGCACTTCCAGTACTTCCAGTACTTCCAGTACCACCTGTACTGGTTGGCGCGGCCAACGTGTCTTTTGGTATTAAATTACCAAGACCAGCAAACGATTTATCAGCTAATAGAAGCTTCTTCTCCTCAGCCAATTCTTTTGCTATTGCTGCTGGCCCAGTTGATGCAGTTGCAGATGGACCTGTCGATGCAGTTGCAGATGGCCCAGTTGATCCAGTTGATCCAGTTGATGCCGTCGCCAAAGAACCAATTCCAGTCGCGCCTGTCTTTCCTCCAGTCGCGCCAGTTTTTCCTCCAGTTGCGCCAGATGCACCTGTTCCCGAAGTTGCAGCTAAAAACTCAGCTTCCGATACACCTTGCTCCTCTGCAAGCTTACGTACCTTTGCAACTTTTTGGATATCTAGTTGCATTGCTGCTTCGTCGTTCTTAACCTTTGTCTGTTGCTGCCTTACTGCAGCCTCCAACTCCGGCGTATCCTCCTCCTTTGCCTTTTCCCTCAACACCGCCAACTTCTGCATTTCCGATCCGATTGCTTCCTCCTTCGCAATTAGATCCGCCTTCGCTTTCTTTGCAATACGTTGTTCAGTAGTACCTGTACTTCCGCCAGTAGCACCTGTGCTACTTCCTGTACTTCCAGTTTGGCTACTACCAGTTGAACTACTTCCTGTTGCACCTGTAGATCCACTAGCACCTGTAGAACCACTTGCACCTGTAGAACCACTTGCACCAGTTGCACTAATATCATTCACAAGAGCCGCCATTGGTGAACCTGCACCAGTTTCGGTACTACCGCCAATCTTGCGAAGTATTAAACTTAATACTTTTGCACTTCCCGTACTACTCGAAGCACCAGGAATGGATGCAATAGCTTTCATTGCTAATTGCTCTGCGCCACTTGCACCGCTAATACCACTTGCACCGCTAATACCACTTGCACCTGTGGATCCGCTTGCACCTGTGGATCTTGCACCTTTAATACCACTTGCACCTGTAGATCCACTTGCACCTGTACTTCCTGTACCAAACGTTGCGCCACCAGTACTTCCACTTGCACCTGTACTTCCAGTACCAAACGTTGCGCCACCAGTACTTGCACTTGTAGATCCGCTTACCTTGGTTGCTATTGCACCTTTAAATGCAGTTGCACCAATGCCTGCCATACTAGTTGCACCAGTGGATGCCGTAGCAGCAATACCCGTAGTACCCGTCGATGCAGTTCCAGTACTACTACCCGTAGCAAACGTTGCACCGGCTACCAACTTCTTTCGTCTTCTTCGCTTCTTCTTAAACCACCTTTTTTTCAGCGCAAGACCAGTTGCACCTGTACTTCCACTGGAACCAAGACCAGTGATTAAACCAGTTGCACCAATGCCTGTTGGTCCTGTAGATGCAGTTGCACCAATGCCAGTTGCACCAGTACTTCCACTGCTGGATGACGAACCTGTCGATGCAGTAGCACCAAGACCCGTTGATGATGCCATACCGGTTGATGCAGTAGCACCAAGACCAGTTGCACCAGTACTTCCACTGCTGGATGACGAACCTGTCGATGCAGTAGCACCAAGACCCGTTGATGATGCCATACCGGTTGATGCAGTAGCACCAAGACCAGTTGCACCAGTACTTCCACTGCTGGATGACGAACCTGTCGATGCAGTAGCACCAAGACCAGTTGCACTACCTGTTGATGCTAAACCGCCGGTTGCACCTGTACTTCCACTGGAACCTGTTGTACTAGCAGTACCTCCAACTACACCTGTACTTCCACTGGAACCAGTATTACTACCTGTACCATCTTCACCATCAACCATCACGCCAGTAGCACCACCAGTAGTACCAACATCAGTATATCCATTTTCACTTACACCAGTCTGTGCATCACCGATATTCACCTCATCGGTATCGTATGGATCAACATAACGACCGCCTGTTACCCCCGTATTTGAACTACCAGTTGCACCTGTAGATGCCGTCATCCCGGTTGGTCCTGTTGATGCTGTCATTGCAATTCCACCACCAATCATACCAGTTGGTCCAGTAGATCCACCACCAACACCAGTCATACCCGACATACCCGACATACCGGAAGACATACCTGTACCACCCGTACCAATATGACCAATCATATTTTTCCCAGTAATGATTGGACCTTTATGATCTCGCAACCATACCATTCCATGTGGTCTCTTTAATTTTTCATTAACTAAAACATACCAAGATGGTACATTCCTGCGCAATTCATACAACCTTTTGGCTGCCACGATATAAAGTCCCATCAACTCCTTACGTTTACCTTCTTTCACTTTTAACTCTTTTTCCAATTTCAACAAATCAATTTTTGCAAATCGTGATTGAAGTTTGTATTCATCAACAACGACATCACTACTTTCCTCATTATTATCGCGCATACCAACTTCATTCGCTTTGCTCAATGAATCTTCCATTGCTAAACGATCTGCCAATATCTTGGCATCTAACTTGGCCACCACTGCAGTTGCAAAACGTACTGCTTTTAATTTAGCAGAAACATCATTCGTTGTACGAATCAAGGATTGCTTCATGTTCCATTTCAACATTGCATCTTCTTTTGCTTGATGTATTTTTACCATGTTGGTAATACGTTTTCTTTCAGCATCTTTAGAACCTATTGATTGCTTTTTCATTGAAGATACTGCTTGCACCCCACCGTACCTTTCATTCATCACATGTTTAAACATGTTTACATCTTTTTTCACATGCTTTTTCACAACATCCAACGTATCATCATCCATACCATCTTTAATACTCAATGGTGATGGTGCATCGTGTGTAC